>JACXGM010025758.1:0-15031 GCA_016801145.1 Umbra pygmaea | reverse complement strand
GCACAAAATAGGTCAGTAGCATTACACAGATTGTACTATTAATCGTATATTCAATCGCCAATAATGGCAAATCTCTCAGGATATATCATCATAAGTACCTGAACCGCGCCCTGCATTTCTAATTCAAATTGACCACTAGGGGGTGCTTTTATCTTCTCCTACACTGTAGCTCCGATTGCCACCACATTTTCAGTGAATCGTTATTGGATCAAGCTTATTTGAAGTTGAACAAAACATGTCAATCTCAATTACATTTTAAGTTATTGACCAATGAACTTTGAAAGGGGAGTGGCTCTCGACACAAATGAATACAAATCAGCCACCTGTAAGGCTGATCATCACAAAACTTACTGGATGTGATAGATAAGTTCCTAACATATACCCAGACAGTTTCATATACCTTGACCACTAAGGGGCGCTACAAGCGCAAGATAAGTGAGTGCCAATACACAAATGTTACTAGTAATTGCATATTCATTCTCCAACCATGACAAATATCCTAATAAGTAACTGAACCACACCCTGCAAGTCTCATTCAAATTGACCACTAGGGGGCATTTTAAATGTATAATAACTGCACGTGGAATTACATAAATCAAGCTAAAGATCATAAAAATGATAGCATATGTTTTATAACAATGTTGAACCTTGTGTGAAATTACGTTGAAGTCGCTATTGAGAAAAAAGGGTTGAACCCGCACATCGTCGCTTGCGGCTATATTTTTTTATACTTTTACATACCCCTCTGAACAACCTAACCACTCCCAACCAGTCCCAGCCCCCCACCTGCACAATCCTGTCCACCCAGCCAATAAACAAATCAGGGGTGCTGAGCCTGACAGGGCAACGCCATTGCAGACCAAATGCGTTAGGCACAGAAAGTCCTTTAATTCCAGTGTGTTCAATGCAGTAGTTTGGATTGCACTCCATTGGAATGAATAGACTATCAGCGCAACGCTTATGATGAAGAACATGCTCTGTTCCAGGCTAAGTTCCGCACGCACATGCAAACCTGCGATCCCACTCTTCAGTGTATCCCCCCTCCTTCAATTGATTCAATACCCAGCCAAACAATTCCTACAGTTTGGGCAGTGCGCCCGTATCTCATTTTGAAAAAACCCTCTCGTTCGTTCTACCTCCCTCTCTAGTTCTCTATTCTGCTTTATCTGAGCACTTTTACAAATGTGCTGGAAAAGTGAATCTGCGTTTTACTCTATCACCCTCTGTCCTACGATTAGCTACCTTGTGCCCTCGTCCCAGTCCCTCCCACTCTCTCTCTGTGAGAGGCTGCGCAGCAGAGAGAATCGTAGTGTATTTGGGCAGGCTGGTGTGTATGAGATACCCCCGAGAAGCGATGAGTACCAGGCAGTAAGGAAAATAACGAGGGGAAGAGAAAGGTGCACAGACGTGTACGAATGCTGTGGAGAGCGAGAACCGTCCCACCTCTATCTGTATCTCCATCTCTCTCGCTGTCAGTCGCTCCACTTCCATGCTGTTGTGGTAGACAGCACGGCACTCTCCGCTCAGCTGCATGGAGGCACAAGGAGGGGCCGGTAGCCCAGGTAGGTAAAAGCTTTGCGCTCTTTAAATCGCAGTTCTTTGTGTTAGCATATAATCCATCAGCATAGACTCAAAGCGTTCACTGCAGGTATCCAGTCTGCTAGCTCAGACGTCCCCTTTACCCATGCTTTTCCAGACTGTTGGAACATTGTTATGTCTAGCTACTCGATGGTTTCTATTGTTACATCTCTTTACTAGACCAGACTTTGTTACTGTTCATACAGTAGGTACTAGGTACTCCGTTTAACTAGACATTCCAACTGTCTAGACGGGCTCGAACTTGACTGTCAGGTTATTATATTAATATAGCATAGTTAATTCGATTGAAGGGTTGTGCGCCAGAGTGGACATCATGATAGGCTACGTGTGGGGAATACATTAACCAACGTTTAGAGTGGTTACAGGACTATTTTGTAGTATTGATAGGGTTGATGAATCCATACTATAAATAGTCAACTTTATGAAATGATATGTCTTGAACATGTTAATAACAGCCTACAATCTAGTCCATAAGTATTTGGACAGTGACATAGCTGAAAATTAATTGGAAAGCTCTTCATGTTGCAGCAGGACAATGATCAGCAAAACGTACTGCTAAAGCATCCAGTTTTTTTCATAGTCAAAAGCTGAATTGGTCTTCATGGCCAAATTAGTAACCCAACCTGAATTCAGTAGAATACATGTTTCACTTACCGAAAAAAAGACTGAAGGCAAAAATGTATTAAAATGATCTGAAATTGAATATGGCTGTAGTAGAGACTTGGCTGAACATCACCAGGGCACATACCCAGTATCTGGTTGTGTGTGTGGTTTGCAGATTTCAGGCAATCAACTACAAAGTTTTTTGTGAACTTTATTAAAGATTATTTTAATGTGTCCAATTACTTTTACATCAACAGCATATAACTCAGGTAAACAAATATCTAATGACCGACACTGTTCCCTGCTGGCTCTCTATGTTCATTAACATCAATTCATATCTTAGTAAATTATTATTTAAAATACAATGTTCTCGAGTACAGAGCCAAAAAAACAAGCTTATTGACACAGTCCAAATATTTATTGAACGCAATGTAGATAGGAAAGATTAACACATGTTCAAGCATCAGTTATGAGATGGAGTTGTGTATATAACTACAGCAGGTGAAATAAGTATTAAACACGTCACAATTTTTCTCTGTAAATATATTTCCAAAGGTGCTATTGACATGAAATTTTCACCAGATGTTGGTAACCAAAACAAATAAGTTCAGAAATTAAGTTGTGTAATAATGTGAAATGACACAGTGAAAAAGTATTGAACACGCTTACAGATTTTCAGTTAATACTTTGTACAAAAAACTTTTTTGGGTAATGACAGTTTCAAGATGTCTCCTCTATGGAGAAACTAGTGACGTGCATTGCTCTGGTGTGATTTTGGCCCATTCTTCCACACAAACAGTCTTCAAATATTGAAGGTTCCGTGGGCCTCTTCTATGAATCTTTAGTTCTTTTTATAGATTTTCAATGGGATTTAATTCAGGTGATTGGCTGGGCTATTCTAGCAGTTTCCTTTGCTGTGTGTTTGGGATCATTGTCTTGCTGAAATGTCCACCCTCATTTCATCTTCATCATCCTGGTAGATGGCATCAGATTTTTGTCAAGAATGTCTCGGTAAATTTACCCATTCATCATTTTATGTGAAGTTTGCAAGTATCATTTGCTGAAAAGCAGGCCCACACCATGATGTTCCCACCTCCAAACTTCACTGTTGGTATGGTTTTTTTAGGGTGATGTGCAGTGCCATTACTCCTCCAAACATGGTGTGTATTATGGCGTTTAAAAAGTTAAATTTTGCTCTCATCTGACCACACTATATTCTCCCAGTATTTCACTGGCTTTTCCAAAAATTCTGTAGCACACTTTAAACAAGCTTTAACATGCTTTTTTTCCAGCAATGGAGTCTTGCGTGGTGAGCTTGCATATAGGCCATGGCGGTGGAGTGCATTACTTACTGTTTTCTTTGAGACAACAGTACCTTGCTAATTGCAGGTCTTTTTTTTAAGCTCTCCAAAAGTGGTCCTTTGCTCTTGGACAACTCTTCTGATTATTAATTTCACTCCTCTGTCAGAAATCTTGCGAGGAGCACCTGGTCGAGGCAACTTTATGGTGTAATGGTTGTTTTTCCACTTCCATATTATGGCCCCAACAGTGCTCACTGGAACATTCAGATGCTTAGAAATGCGCCTATAACCAATGCCATCATTATGTTTTGCAACAATTAGGTTGCGAAGGTCTTGAAATAGCTCTTTGCTTTTACCCATCATGAGATGTGTCTTGTGTGACACCTTGGCAATGAGATCTTTTTGTATGTAGGCCATCAGTTGCGACTGAACAAGCTGATATTAATTTGCTCTGACGCGGCTGGATTGCTTTTTAATTACTGATGGTTTTCAGCTGTTGCCTTGGCTTTCCATGCCTTTTTGCACCTCCCTTTATTTATGTGTTCAATACTATTTCCCTGTGTCATTTCACATTATAACAAAACTTAATTTCTGAACTTACTTTTTTGGTTTCTTTGTATTTATGGATTACTTGGGTTGTTAGCAACATCTGGTGATGATTTCATGTCAATAGCAACTTTGGAAATATATTTACTGTGAAAAATTGTGATGTGTTCAGTACTTATTTCACTCGCTGTATTTAATGACCTGTGTTGATGCTGATGTCTGCATGTAGTTTAGTGGTGAACATGACATTTATGTATACACAGTATGATATCTACTTTTATTCTTTAAAGCTGCAGTGCAGAATTTCTGTCTCCCCCTTCTGGCAGTGAGATTAATTACACAAACACTGTCAACGTGACTACGCCTACACATAAATCGCCTTCTTTTTTAGACTGTAGTCCTTCATCTGAAAGCCAAGTTACTTTTTCATCTGGAGCATCATAATTTATTCTTAGATGCTTCTTGGTTTTTTTTGCAGCATTTTACAGCATACTCCTATTTCCTGTATGGTTAGCCCCTCCTTCCTTCACAAAGGTTGCTCCCCTTTTCTGCTCAGGTAAACCAATCATTGCTGGGTGACATAAAATGTATCACTACTGGTGCTTCAGCGTGGGAATGTTGCAACAGACACCAAATTTAAAAAAACTGTTTACTGCCAAATACAGAGCTATTGACCTGGCGGCGATAGGCTTAATCAGCATTGTATTAATTGGTTTGGCAAGGGCTTGAATGTAACACACGTTCGTTTATACATAATAGTTCCGCACTGCAGCTTTAACGACAATGGTAAAATATATAATATCCTGTTGTGTGTGGACTGTTCTGTACTACAAGGAAAAAGCAGCGTGATGGCAGAAGGTTTCCACTAAATTCCGGCTGCCTTCACTGTTTAAAAAAAGAGGGATTTTATTGAACCAGTGTTTAGTTTATTTAAACTGTAATGGTGATTTCAATCCCAGCAGGTATGTTTGTGTCCAGTGAAAGCTGTTACAGAGGAAATCATGCATGGGTTGCTAGGAGCTGTGTAATGGAAATACTGAAAGAGCGACCTTTCAACCAACAAACTTCCTTCGTTGTCGCTGCTGGCCTGTCTCATTAAACCGACTGAGTGTGCCAGGTCAGGTCATGACACAGTGTTCTACAAATAGGTCTTTACAGTAGGGCACAATGGGTCAAGAGGACTGCAAAGGAAGTCTGAAAGCTACAACACTAAATACCTGTTGAAGTCAATGAGTTCAATGAGAGTTCTTTCTCTAGGAACCAGGCTGTGGGCTGTATCACCATAGTATCTGGAAACAAGAAAATAATGGATTTAAAAAAATCAAGGAATACAGTTTTTACAGCGTTTGTAAGCTGGTCACCAGGAAAGAGAGTAGTTCCATTGTTACGGCTCGGATTACATTTAAAGGCTACTATTTTAGAACAAGCACATCCTAAAATTCATAAATTATATTTAAGATGCCTTCCGCAATATTAGGCAGTATTTATGCCTATTTAGACCTATGGGATCTAAAGAATGAGAATAATAGTAATAAGAGTAATAATAATAATAATATTATTATTATTATTATTATTATTATTATTATTATTATTATTAACTTAAGACTTATAGTCAGGGCTGCTGACAGGAATCTGTGGGCCCGGGACAAACTCCACATTTTGGGCCCCCCGCTAAAGACTGTGCAAAAACAAAATTTGGGGCCCCCCTCAGGACTGGGCTCGGGACAACATACCCGGTTGTCCCCCCCTGTCAGCTGCCCTGCTTATAGTGCCTTTCATGGTACCCAAGGTCACTTAAGAAAGGAGGGGGGGTTAGTGAAAATAAATGTTTTGAGGTGCTCTTTGAAAATGGGCAGAGCGGATGTGGAGTGGTATACTGTTCCAGAGTGTGGGAGCATTGGCAGAGAAAGCCCTGTCCCCAGAAGTCTGCAACCTGGTGCGGGCGTAGCCAGCCGGTCCTTGCCAGAGGACCGCAGGGAACGCGACTGAGTGTAAGGGTGAAAGAGATCTGTAAGGTATTTTCGTGAAAGTCCATGGACTTTATACAATTTACTTTATGTGCCATCAGGCTAAAATGGGTCCTCATTTGGTACTTTGTTTCTTTCTCTGAAGTGTCTAGGTTTTTATTTTCTCTCTTGTTCTGCTCTGTTGGGCCCTGCAACATCATTAGACATCACTCTTCAGCTTTGGTTTGATTGACAGTTCTGGCAAACATACTTCCTACTTTAGTGAACCATACGTAACACATTTTGGTGGGGATTCCCTGCCTGAAGCTACATAAGAAAATTGTTACCTTAGTAGTGAGAAACAGTCTGTAATGATGTGAGTGAGAAAAGATGTAGGCGAAGCAATTGCAGAATTTGAGTTTTAATGAAACAGATTAGGGCTGGGCGATAATTCAATATTTATCGTTATTGAGTTTTTGTAAATAATATTGAGAAGAATATCCCATATCGACATATCGCAATAACAGCTGGTTTTGTTCTGAAACAAAGAAACATCCAACAAATGAGGAGTATTTCATATTGCTTATAGTTCAGTTTTACCTGAAACTTCTAAACAGAAATATAACAAGGTAAATCAATATTTGTTTTGTATGTATTGTTTTTATTTGTTTATATAGCAGAATATACACTAAAGTCACAGCAGGTCCTATATATATTTTCGTAATATCTATTTTATATTGTGATATCATTTTTTGGCCATATCGCCCAGCCCTAAAACAGACTATAAACATGAAAACAACAAACATGGTAAATGTAGCAGAGAACTTCAGAGCACCAACATACAGCAACACACAGGAATCACAGAGATAATGACCGACACCCTAGTATCAGTAATGGAGGCTTATATAATCTATTGATGAGCCTAAATAATCCCAGCTGTGCTCACTTGGGACACTAATCACTTGATTTTGGCCACTAGATGGCACCCATGCTCCACCAGAGCGTGACACGTTGTGACACCAGATTGTGACACTGTAATAATTAAGACAAGTATTCTACTTAGACTGTGCATATTGTAACGGTGACAGAGCGGAGACCAGACAAGTAAAGTGTTTTTAAGTCCGCCGCTGCAGGGTTTAATAAGGAATACTTAACAAAGAAACCAACTCAGATTGCAACAAAACAAAAACCCGGGAAACAGCCACAGAGCAATGTCAGTCCCAACAGCTGAGGCTACTCTTTAGTACTGGAGAGATTTGACCTTACTTGCAACGGGATAGATTGTCCCTGCATTGTAATCCTCTTTGGCATCTGGGAAGCGGAAAAATAAGAGAAAACGTATGACACTGCATTAGTGGGTTGACAAAATACATCTCACGTGCCAGTGCTGTGAGAGCAGGTCCAGGGCTCGACATTAACGCTTGTCCGAGACAAGTAAAAAAAATAGTCGGACAAGGAGCTTGTAAAATAAATTGTAATTTAAGGAGTACATTGATTGAGCTTAACAAATTCACTATTGGTGACTTGTCCTTTTTATGGCAAGAAATCGGTGTGTGTTTGTTATGTATGCTTGCGATTTTATTTTATGTTCTCAAACACTGTTTTGCCCATTTAGATTAGAAGTATGAGATTAACGTTATCCTTTCTGCACTCTTCAGACTACACGGTGGTGGTCAATTTACACACAGCTCTGTTAACACACTGAAAGTGCTAATTCACTGTTAATATTTCATTTAAAAATAATCTAAACTGTGCACATACAGTATAAAGGTTGTGATTTATTGCATATGGGTGGTTGACATAACAACATGTATTGCCTAGCAGCTGAGAGTAGCAGCCATCATTAAATATACTTCTGGTGTACTTACAAACTTTTCAATGCCTTGTTTTATAAGTACAGAACCTATTTGTACTACTGTAAAAGTTTGGTAACATTCCAGGCATTATTAGTGGGGTTATTTACGAGATACACCCTTGGATTCATTAGCGCCTGCACTAAGCCATTTGGCTGATTGCGCTAACTTGACCAATGTTATAATATAATATATGGGAAAAAAGCTTATGGGGGGTTTGTTTGGCACAAGGTCAAGGTGCAAAGGACCCTAGGGTTATATTACTCTGAACAATCACTTTAACTTTATGTCCTGCAATGCATTTTATTTGTAAGACAAGCAGTTGACATTAAGGTATGCATCCTTTTATAGAAACGTGCAAAGAAAAGTGTGCAAAGATCATCTTTTCTGCATTCATATGATTGCAGATTGCAAGTTATTGAACTGCAAATAAAAAGGAAAAGAACAAAGACACAGACACATGGAAACGTATGTACAATCTAACTTTAAAACACTAAATAAAACATGCGCACACAGCTCCTGGTACAGTGATGGTTCTGATGTTGCTGGAGTTGTGGTACAGTGATTAGGGCCCCAGTCTGTTTAATTTTTTTCAAAATTCTGTGATTTCCATTTTATTTTTTTGTGATTCCACTTTTTAATCCCAAACCTCCATATAAACACCCTGGGGCAGTGGTTCCCAAACGTTTTTGGTTACTGTACAACCAGTGGTCCTATTACCCATGGTTGGGAAACACTACCCAGGCAAAACTGGTTTGCTCAAATACTTTTTTCACCCACCAGCAACTAAACAACTATTTGGACAAAGTTTAATTCAGAAGCCTGAACCCAAACCTAAAATATAGAGAATACTGCTGTACATTTTACACTTGCATTGCCAGATAGGCTACATTTACTTTCCATATGATCACAGTAATTATTTCTACAGGCAGAAGGCTATTTAAAGAAATATTAATAACACATACTTTCTTCTTACAGAAGAATCTATCCAAAATAAAAAATAAAAGTGTAGACAAAGATTTCCTCAGAAATCGAAGAAAAGTGGAACGACAAACATTTTTTGTTATTTTACAAAGTTGTATCAAGTGCAATCGTGTGGACAAAGCCATAACATTCAGCAGCAGTCCCGCTAGTTAAACCCTGCTCTTCCTGAGTGAGAGAGCTGCCTTATTAGCAAGACCGTCTGAGAATTACTTCAGGCGATAGTAGCCCACACCTACAGTAGTTATATGCATTTGGTTAAGTGATTGAACCGAGAAAAACAAGCGTTGTCTGATTGGAAAATTTTGAATGAGTAAATACCTTTGTTCATAGCTGTCAGCTATCAAGCACATTACAACATTTGAACAATATGATGGAGCGCATGCTGGTCAAGTTCAGTAGAGAAACACACACTGCATATAGCCTATATATAGAGCGCAAATTAACTTCCATATTTGCTGCCTTTTGTATTAGGAGAAACACAATGACAGCTGTTAATCTTACAGGACTGTATTGCGATTACAGAAATAAAATATATATTGCTGAATTCTGCGTCTGGATTCCGCGGTTCCTTCTGCATTCTCTACATTGCAGAAAACATAGGGCATTTTAGCAAGATTCAAAAGTCTCTGACTGGTTATTTTTGTGAGTGTTGTACACTATTGTGATATGTGAGCACTTAGGTTTGGAATACCAACCCAGAAAAATATGCAAATTCTGCGAGATTTCGTATTTATAAGTAAATTCCGTTTTAATGTATAGATTCCGCGATTCTGTCCATAGGGCCCTAAGTGATGTTGTTGAACTCCTAGTAGAGTGATGGTTCTGATTCTGCTGGACTCCTGGTACAATGATGGTTCTGACGTTGCTGGACTCCTGGTACAGTGATGGTTCTGATGTTGTTGGACTCCTGGTACAGTGATGGTTCTGATGTTGCTGGGCTCCTGGTACAGTGATGGTTCTGATGTTGCTGGACTCCTGGTACAGTGATGGTTCTGATGTTGCTGGACTCCTGGTACAGTGATGGTTCTGATGTTGCTGGGCTCCTGGTACAGTGATGGTTCTGATGTTGCTGGGCTCCTGGTACAGTGATGGTTCTGATGATGCTGGGTTCCTGGTACAGTGATGGTTCCGTTGTTGCTGGGCTCCTGGTACAGTGATGGTTCTGTTGTTGCTGGACCCCTAGTACAGTGATGGTTCTGATGTTGCTGGACTCCTAGTACAGTGATGGTTCTGATTCTGCTGGGCTCCTGGTACAGTGATGATTCTGAAGCTCCTGGGCTCCTGGTACAGCGTTGGTTCTGATGTTGCTGGACTCCTGGTGCAGTGATGGTTGTGATTTCTGCTGAGTCCTGGTACAGTAATGGTTGTGATTTCTGCTGAGTCCTGGTACAGTGATGATTCTAAAGCTCCTGGGCTGGGCTCCTGGTACAGCGATGGTTCTGATGTTACTGTATAGTTAGGAACACCAGACTGAGCTTCTCACCTCTCATCTCTAAGGGAGAAGCCAGCCACCCTCCTGAGGAAACCCATTTAGGCCGCTTGTACCTTGGATCTCGTTCTTTCGGTCATGACCCAGCCTTCATGACCATAGGTGAGGGTAGGAACAAAAACTGCCCGGTAGATCGAGAGCTTTGCCTTCTAGCTCAGCTCTCTTTTTGTCACAACAGTGTGATATATTGAGTGTAATACCACCCCCACTGTGCCGATTCTCTGACCAATCTCCCGCTCCATTGTCCCCTCACTCGCGAACAAGACCCCAAGGTATTTGAACTCCTTCACTTGGGGTAAGGACTCATTCCCTACCTGGAGTAGGCACTCCACCGGTTTCCTGCTGAGAACCATGGCCTCAGATTTAGAGATGCTGATCCTCATCACATCCGCTTCACACTCGGCTGCGAACCGATCCAGTGAGTGGTGAAGGTCACAGGCCGACGATGCCATCAGGACCACATCATCCGCAAAAAGCAGCAATGAGATCCTTAGCCCACCGAAATGCAACCCATCCCCACCCCGACTACGCCTCGATATCCTGTCCATAAATACTACATACAGGATTGGTGACAAAGTGCAGCCCTGGCGGAGACCAACCCTCACCTGAAACGAGTCCGACTTACTGCCGAGCACCCGGACACAGCTCTCGCTTCGGTCATACAGAGATTGGATGGCCCTAAGAAGGGACCCCTCAACCCATACTCCCGCAGCACCTCCCGCAGTATCTCCTGGGGGACCCGGTCATACGCCTTCTCCAAATCCACAAAACACATGTTGACAGGATGAGCATACTTCCAGGCCCCCTCCAGGGTCCTTGCGAGAGTAAAGATCTGATCCGTTAATCCACGACCAGAATGGAATCCACATTGTTCCTCTTCAATTGGCTGAACCCTCCTTTCCAGCACCTTAAAGTAGAGTTTACCAGGAAGGCTGAGAAGTCTGATACCCCTGTAATTGGCATACACTCTCTGGTCCCCCTTTTTGAACAGGGGAACCACCACCCCAGTCTGCCACTCCCTCTGTCCCAGACCATGCACTGTTGAAGAGGCGTGTCAGCCAAGACATCCCCTCCACACCCAGAGCTTTCAGCATTTCTGGACGGATCTCATCAATCCCTGGGGCTTTACCACTGGAGTTGTTTGACTACCTCAGTGACTTCCACCAGGGACATTGATGACAATCCCCCATCATCCTCTAGCTCTGCCTCTAATATAAAGGGCATATTAGTTGGATTCAGGATTCCACCACCCTATTACCTCTTCAGTTGAGGTCAACAGAGTCCCATCCTTACTGTATACAGCTTGGATGGTTCCATGCTTCCCCCTTCTGAGGTGGTGGAGTCACGAAGTCCTTCTCCATGTCTTCTTCGAACTTTTCGAATGAAAAATTGTTCTATTATCGAACCTGGTTAAAGAAAGAAAGAAAGAAAGAAAGAAAGAAAGAAAGAAAGAAAGAAAGAGAGAAAGAGAGAAAGAAAGAAAGAAAGAGAGAAAGAGAGAAAAAGAAAGAAACTGGAAAACATGGACATCTGTCTGGTCTCCGAAAAAACGGTTTATTGGTATACCGGTGACAATATTGTGTGATAGTGGGATGGATACTGATCATTCCACCAGGATATGTATGTTAGATATATGGATATGCTATATGCTAGGGATAAATAATTAATATATCTATATGCTAGGGATAAATAATTAATATATCTATATGCTAGGGATAAATAATTAATATATCTATATGCTATATGCTAGTGATAAATAATTAATATACCTATATGCTAGGGATAAATAATTAATATATCTATATGCTATATGCTAGGGATAAATAATTAATATATCTATATGCTATATGCTAGGGATAAATAATTAATAGATCTATATTAGGGCTGTAACGATATGTGTTATGAAACCGAAATCACGACACTCAGATCCACAAACCTGTGTCGCGGTCTGAGAAGGCAGAATCGCGACACACCCCTTCCAACTCTCAGAGTTATCTTACCTGTCCAGATCTAATGCAACCACATCTTTAAATTACTAATAGTATTATTTGAAGTTAACATTATAAATTATGTAGACCTACACCACAAAACTAGTTGAGGATAAATTATTTAATTTTACCTGTAAGCATCCTCCAATTACGTGTCATCTGACTAAACTTATTTCTTGTGATCAGGATCAGGGACGTGCACAGACATTTTGAGGGGCAGGGGCTCAAGTGAAAAAAAGGGCACTTCTCATAATTACATTTTTTTTTTAAACTTTTTTTAAACAAAAAAGTATATATATTAACACAACTCTGACTTCCTTTTTTAAAAGATGTCTACAAAATAATCAGTTCACACAGAAACCATGGGCGTGTTTTACTAATAATTTGTTTATAAGGCACTACATCATTTTAATTATTTTGGTGTTATCAGAATACATAACACTTTAAAGTAAACACAAATATTCACTCTAAACTGAAAAGGGCTGTTGCTGCTTGATTTTACTGAAAAAATCACTACAAAAATGATTGACAGAAAACAAAAATACAGCAACTTGATACAACATAAAGCAACTTGATACAACATAAAACTCATCGGCGTAGACTGCATTTGAAGAAAAATAAACACAACAGTTTTCTTTAGCCTTGTGGAAACTTATTCAATAGAATTAGTCTTCTAGAATGTTCTTTCCAGTGCAAAAAATCATATTTTTAATTTAGTAGTTATTTAGATACACTATTCAATAAAAATATTTGTTTGACAGGGAAGCTGTGCGCAAATAGGATATATATTATGTTTTCAAAAATAAAAAAGCACCCCAGAAAAAAAGGGCACTTTCTCTCCAGGAATAAAAAGGGCAGGTGCTCAAGCCCCCTTTGATGTCTATGTGTGCACGTGCCTGATCAGTATTAAATCTCGCATTTCTCAGTACATCAAAGCAAGGAAAATAATGACTCACTCATTGAGCAGATAATCTCCACGTTCTCATTCTGTTTCATTAGCGCAGCGCATACAGTGTGGAGCCATGTATTACTTTTGAACAATTTTTTCTACCGACTGAACAGCCAGGCTTTGTGGAGTTTCTTCTAATTAGTTTGAACAGCTGGTCGCGAGTGTGAAACAGAAGCCATTTAATTTACTTTTTTAACTTGATTGAAGAAGGATTTTCGACATGCCCGACTCATCTCCACAATGTTTGTCTTTCAACAGTATTTTGTTACAAAGATAACATAAGTGTTTTAGCTTTGGCTGTTCATTTATTTTATTTAGGTATATTGTTATTAATTAGCATAGTTAATATTGTACTTTGGTCAGTTTATACAGGTTTTTTAAATGTTATTTACTCAAAATATCATTTTTTTCTCAACCCCCCCAAAAAAGAATCAAGGTTTGTATCGAACCGTGGGCCAAATTTTTTTTCCCTTTTCACACCATTCTTTGTACACCCTAGAAATGGTTGTGCGTGAAAATCCCAGTAACTGAGCAGATTGTGAAATACTCAGACTGGCCCGTCTGGCACCAACAACCATGCCACGCTCAAAATTGCTTAAATCACCTTTCTTTCCCATTCTGCCATTCAGTTTGGAGTTCAGGAGATTGTCTTGACCAGGACCACACCCCTAAATGAATTGAAGCAACTGCCATGTGATTGGTTGAGTAGATTATTGCATTAATGAGAAATTGACTGGGTGTTCCTAATAATCTTTTAGGTGAGTGTATATCTATATGCTAGGGGTAATGTATTATAATGATATTTGACAAGCCCAAATGGAAATATTTTGTCCCATACCCTGGGATTCCTCATAATACTGGTTATCCCAGGTCCACGTTTTTGAATAGAAACAGGATCATCTTACTGCATTCCTTCGCTTGTATTCCAATCATTGTCCATTTTAAAGTTGTAACTTGGGACATTTAGTTCAGCAAGTGGAATTTAAGCTACAGAGACCAGACTATATGTATGAACATTGATAATCTGAATCATACTTACTGTCTGGTCTCTTTAGCTCTAGCTTGTTTCAGATCTTAAGTGACATATCTTCTTTATAATCCTGTTCCAAAAAAGACAAACAACACAACTGCTCTGTGGTGATTTAGTCCAAAGATATAGAAGCCTAACTCTGCAGTGAGAGGAGAAATAAGTGACAAGAATACATGGATGAAATTATATTTTCAGAGTTGTTATTAATAAAACATACACAATTAAGTGTAAGGAGGCTATGAGACTGCTTGATAGGCAGTGAAACTGAAGCAGTGGTGTCCTGAAGACAGTTTTTTATATAACACTGGTAATAGGAGAGTGAGCTCCACAGGATCTAAAAATAGAAAAAGTAAAAGAAACACTCATCAGACTATCAAAATGCTGTACAAAACACCTTTTATTTGGAAATATCTACTGCATAGTTGGATTACAATGCAACCAGTTTTGTTTATTTAGTAGATGATCTTGTTCAGTGCAGTTCACAGTAGAAATTAGGGTTATCAAATGTCTTGCTCAAGGACAGTTTAGTGTCCTATCTCAACACTGGTAAGTGATTTATAAATTTTGTCTTTCACTATGGAATCTCAAATATTATTGTCATTTTATTTTGTTTAGTGTTTAGTGTATACAAGTAGTTGGGTGCTTGCATGCTTTTTGTTTTAGCATTTAGCCTGCGTTCTTCCGTGTGTGTGTGTGTGTGTGTGTGTGTGTGTGTGTGTGTGTGTGTGTGTGTGTGTGTGTGT
>JACXGM010025757.1:0-15167 GCA_016801145.1 Umbra pygmaea | reverse complement strand
ATAGCTGATGTGTGGTGAGTGTTCATATATAACTACTCACTTCTCCACCTGATAGCTGATGTGTGGTGAGTGTTGATATATAACTACTCACCTCTCCACCTCATAGCTGATGTGTGGTGAGAGTTCATATATAACTACTCACTTCTCCACCTAATAGCTGATGTGTGGTGAGTGTTCATATATAACTACTCACTTCTCCACCTAATAGCTGATGTGTGGTGAGTGTTCATATATAACTACTCACTTCTCCACCTAAAAGCTGACGTGTGAGCATTCTGCCACAAAATGGCTGCTGTGCATCACCCAAGTGGATGCTACACATTGGTGGGGGATGAGGTGGGCTTCCCCCTCAATATGTAAAAAGTGCTTTGGGTGCCTTAAAATGTGCTATATATGTCAAATTAATTATTATTATTAATTATTCCCTGTGAATTTAACCTGTGCTTTTTTTTTTTTTTGTTGCCAGTTTGTTTTGTGTGTTTCCCTAGTCGTTCCAGTGTATTCTTGCTTTTCCCGTTATCACAGTGTCTAGATTTCCCATGTACCGAACCTGTGCCTGCTATGACCTTGATTTCTGCTTGCCATCCGAATGTGCCGTGAGTTACTCATCTCTGTGTATCGAACCCTGCCTGCCAGCTTCCTGATTCTGTCTATCATTTGTGTTTATTAAATACTGAACTTTGCACGCCTGCCTCCTGTGTCTGCATTTGGGTCTGAGTTCTGATAGGTTTAAAATATCCTAGTTATTTGGTGCGTTTCATGAAGGCAATTAGCTCCATAATTTCACTCATCTTCATTTCAAAGCCAAACCCACCACTGGTGTGCTCATTTAGAAAGAGCTGTATTATCGAACGCATGTTGGAACTGTGGGATTTGGCTGAACAGATTTAGCACTTTGAATCCAGTACTTTTGTCTGATGAAAATAGAACACTTGGTTGCCTTCGCCAAGATCCTGGCTACTAATATTTCATCCAGCAAAACAATAACTTCTATAACAATAAAAATCTATAAAGAAATGGTTAATTTGGCAATAATAATTTTGCAACAACCCTCACAAATGTTTTGAACTGAACATGGCAGTCCATAAGCACAGATCATATAACAACAATAGGACAGCTCAGTGCCAGATATATACAAAAAGTTCGATTAAATTTGACCCCTTCCTTTTAAAGAAGAAAAACATTATTACTTAAAATGGGTGCTGGGTGCTACAGTATCTTGGTTAGATAAATGGGTTGGGAATGGCACAGATGGCTAAGTCACCGTGTATCTGCTCTGGCAGACTGTCACACACTCCTCATGTCCTCCCCTGCCAAACGTCACCTGCTGCTACTGGCAACCCAGCTATCACATTATTTCTCTCCATCTCTCTCTCTCTCTCTCTCTCTCTCTCTCTCATATATCTGTATCTCTCACATATTAAAAGGAAGAAATGTCTCTCTTCATCAACCAATCCCATGTGGTGGGGTGACAAAATGCACTTTAACCAGAGTTACTGTAGGGCTGCACAACACAGCTCTCCATTTCACCTTGACTGAGTTCAGAAATGATCTGTGAAATGATCTGTGATGTCTGTTGATATAATGACATGTGAGTAATAACATCTTAGAAAAAAAGAAGAAATTCTAATTAATAATGAATCTAATAAGAAACACTGTGAAAAGTCACCTTTACCAAATCTGACAATAATGTAATGAAAGGTTAAGTAGCTAATTCATCTTGATCTCTACAGTATAGTATATGAAACAGTCTATATTTATTTATACTGAATATATACAAATAAAGATCACAAAAGTGTGCAGATAATATTAAGAAATATTGATTGTAGTTGTGAGAAATGCTAACAACTGACATACTATAATCTTAATGTTCCCATTCTGCTCAACTGTATAATATTAACTGAATATTAGCTTTTAAGATAATGTGGTGTAAAAAAGCAAGGCATTTGCATAATCTGAAAGATGAAAAACACTTTACATAATTTAACACTATAATGGTGAAAATAAAGCAATAATACTGAAAACTTAAATTCTTTCATAGTGGTTTCAGCATCTCTCCTCAGGCCAATTTCATTTGTGCTAAGGGGGCAATGATGAATGAGAGGCGGTGTCTATCAACCTTACACCCACCAGATTACTGATGCTTTTGTAGCTTAGCAACATTACATGAAATTATGTTTGAGTTAAGAATACACAAATACAGATAAAAACAGGCAGTATGATGTTGTTGCATGAAAACTGTCTATGGAATCATGACGGTAGTGATGCTATAACCAGTGGCACCCCAAGAAATTCTTCATAAGTGTGGCCAGATGGGGCCACCTAAAATCTTGGGGTGGCACACCAAAACCATTATTGAATTTCAGGGATTGTCTTATGCTTTGGTTGTATATAGGCTAATTGAAAACTATGTTAATATGAGAATTAAGGAATCACATACTGATATACTTTGGTTTCTTATTTTACAGATAATGTTACTTATAATCTGATGTGCATAGACTAATACTGGTAGTTTAGCATTCAACAACAATCCTGTTTTTACGTGTCATGTACCTACATATACATGTATTAAGCGATTCATTGTTCTTCAAATAGGCTTGTCCATTTCCTTAAAAATACTAACTAAACAGCTTTAATTGGTGTCTTGCAGGCATTTTAAATCTCTCATAAATGATGTTGTCTTAATGTTTGTATTTTTAATTTCTAATTTTTGAATATGTTTTTATTGTTGTATTATATAGGGCTCTGTGGAGACACGGGTTAAAAAAAATATTAGTTTTTAGGGGGGGGCCACTGTGGGGACCAGCGATTGTATCAGGGTGGCTGAGGACCAACTTGGCATGTCGCCAATGTCACTTGGGGTCGCCGAAGCTATGACACACTAACATCAATTGGTACTTCATAAAATGCCAGCTATTTCGATCAAATGGTTTGATTTTGTTTAGTAAAGGGCCTTTTGTTCTTTTGGGTAACTTTTATTATTTTTTACAGACACAACAGTAGGAAGCAGAGGCTACAGAGACAGATATTTAGAGGGAAACATATAAGAAAGGCACAGACATTTGACCAAGCCAGGGCTCAATTCCCTGTCTCCAGGGGACATGCAGACTCCAGAATCATGAGATTAGACTGCTACACCAAACCTTGGCACAAGTGAAATATGTATCTGAGTGAGAGTCTCACCATCAGCTGGGGATGTCTTCAGTCTTTGACAGAGGCCCTCTGTGTCCATATAGTTCTCGTGGATCTTCTGAATGGCCTCTGCACCCCTTAACTCCATAAGGTCCCGCAGGTCTTCCAGGGTAGCCCCAAAATCCCCTGCATGGTTGACCTCCATTACCCCTCCACTACTTTGCTTCTTGGGTTTGAAATCCACTGAGCTATTAGCTAGGTCCCCCATGATAAGGTGTTGGGATAGAAGTCTACTGATTCTTCAAACAAAAAATGATTCTCTGAAGACCTTCTTCTGTGCCTGGGCCAGTAAGAGGGGTATGCTTGACTATGTGATTGTCAGATTAATGTTCCCCCATGCCACTCCCTCCTTTGCCCCTTCTTTGATTCTCCATATCAAGGCATGTGTGATAAAACATGTAAATGTTTTTGTTGTGTGATGTGTCTTATTTCAACTTAATCTGGTGTCTCAAACCCCCAGAAAAAGGCATCTAGTGAAATAATAGGGGAGGTGTCAATCCATAAAAACTGATATTTGTACAAATGAAAAGGAATGAAGAGCTCAAATATTAGGAGTCAATAGGAAGAGGCTTTAGCAGGTGAGGGGTAGGATTCCCTCAGAGCCTGCAGAATGAAGAAAAAAGATGTCATTAATATTCTTATATCGTTCCACCCTGCTAAAATTGGGAAAATTTTCCAATGGAGAAAATAATATTTGTCAGAAAATGCATTTACCACAAAGACAATTCCTAATGTGTCAATAGATGTTCTTTTGAATCAAACTAATGAAAAAAAAGACACGTACCTTTAATAAAATAGCTTTTTTGATAGATAATATCAGCTTATTATCTGCCACCCCCTATATCAGCCACTTCTAGCAGTTGGAGGAACAAAATCTCCTCTAGTTCAAAATGTACATTCACCGAAGAACAAGAATATGTTTTGCTATCAAGTATACCCTTCCAGTTAGACATCCACCAATTTCCATTGAAATTTATGCAGTTTATTTTTTCAATTTTTAAAAGGTGATGCATCTAAATTGTCTGACAAGTTTCAAATTGTTAAATTTTACTTGGGCAACAGACACTACCTCATACAATATCCTATTTAAAAAAATATAACTAAAGGTGTCACTAATTTTCCTAGCTTAGTTGTTTAAATACAATATACTTGCTAGTAGCCTGAAATAAATAAAGAATTAGTTTTAAATAATATATAGTATCACATTAACAACCACTGTTAATCTTTGTGCTATACTGGAAAGAAACCTTTTGGGCGACATCCTGCTTTAAGAATTTACGAGGGAACACTGGGCTAGGCAAGGAAAACTTGGTCTGTCTCGTTAATTTCTTCACAGGAAGACAACAAATGAGGTAGCTTGCTAGTAAAAACTTTGGAGAACACCAGTATGTAGCTTTTTGAAACTAAAAGAACATAAAATATAATATAATTTTACATAATATGGATGTGGCCGTTACACGGCTTATGAACTACCGGTAGTTAAAAAAATATATATTTCTACAAACATTTCCGACATGATTTTCGATATCAAGCTAGCTAACATTTTTTAAAACTAATAATCAGAAAACAGCTTCTGGGTATGCCGATAATAGTGGTTTTCTTCACTATATTAGATTCAAACCCTAACCTCTCCTTCTGTCAGTAAAGATAGCTTTCCTGTCCTGTATGTTCAATTACCAATTCCTCTAGCCTAGTACTATCAATAAAGGGTTTGGCTTATGAGACTGATTGTAAAAAAATTAAATAACCAAAGCTTTATTAAAAGATCAAGTCTAGGATGAGTGAAATTGTGTGCTGTCATTCCCATTTATCTATATACAGTATTGTAGACAGGCATCCATTAATTTATCAGAGGAGGTCCTGTTTGAATGTGGACTAATATCCTTGAATGATGCAGGCTGCATGTATGTGTGCAAGACAGAAGCAATACTGATAGGCACACCACAGCAGATCACTATGTTCCTGCAGCATATGTCCTGCCATATACGGTCACATCACTCCCCTCTCCTCTGTAATCACACAACTGGGTGTGAAATTTGACTCAACTCCCTATATTAGTGCCCACCACGCTTATAAAACTTCTTTTTTTCACCTTAAGAACATCTCACACCTAAGATAACATTTCCTGATGCAGAAAAGCTCATCCATTAACTGGTTCTCCAGAACTGACTATGGGAATGCAGTACTTGTGGGCCTCCCAGCATCCTGAGTTCATAAATTACAGCTCATACAAAACAGTGCTGTAGGATCCTAAAAAATTAGGATCCTAAAAAATTACAAAATCTCCCCACATCACTCATGTCCTTGCCTTTTGACAATTTACTTAATTATCCTCTAAGTCTACAAATCCCTCCATGGCATGGGACCTGCCTACCTATTAGATTTACACTCCATTTATGCATCACCATGCCCACTATGCCCCCTATGGTCCAGCCACACCAAACGTCCCAAAGAATGAAGAACCCATGTTCCAAGAGGTCAATCTTCAACTGGCCTGCAATATATTTATGAAAACTCAGTAAATGTTTGAGAATTCTGTGTGAATAAATACATTTTTGCTTTCATTTTTTGTGCAGTGTGAATTCTGCCAAAGAACTCTGAACCCTTTAAAGAAAAGCTTGATCTCTATACTGTAGGTTTGAGTTTGTTAGCTTAAAGTCCCTGGTTCGGTTCAATTTTCAATGGAATGTGAACACAGAGCTGGGCAGATTCACATGTCATTATTCCAAAGCCAAGCCCTAGTGTACTAGAACAAAGTTTTACCTGCCTCAGCCACTCACTTTAATGTTACAAAAAAATAAAGATATAAATAAAGAAACAAAGAATAATTATGCCGACTTGGCACAAAGATTCAACACCAAGCACTCTTGTGGATTGTATGAATTAAAAAAAATTTATTCACAACGCATTTCGGATTGCACCTCCATCAGGGTATCGAACACAATAGAAAAGGAGCATTTAAATAGTGCACACCTTTAACCAACAATCAGTTAAATAAAACACCTGTAATCACCATGACTATCATTTCTTACTATATTAAGAAACAACTGTGTACATACTGTACAAAACCTTTAGATGCACCACTCTTTCACGTTAAATTAGCAATCACATCTCTATTTATTTCTTACTATATTAAGCAACAACTGTGTACATACAAACTCAATAGATGCCCATCTCTTTATCTGGATATGGGTAGTACAATTTTGACTGTGCAGTATTTTCACTATACAGGCTACATCATATCCAATAACATGTTTAGACATGGATTTCAGGCACTGTGCTGCATTTTATTTAATTGTTATTTGGCAAGAGGGCATAATGCTCAGTCAAGAACATAGGCAGTCTTTTGATTTATCATCCCAAATTTCACTTTAAAGAGTACTGAGATCAGATCTTTGAAAGAGGACACATCCTGTAGGTTAGCCTGCTGTAAGCTTTATTGTTGCATATTGTTTGTTAAAATAAAGGCTGTGTTTAAAAGCAAATCAGCATATTTTTGGCTCTCAATCATATAGAGGCATTCTAGCCTATGCATTCACTTTTCATTTTTTTGTACAATTTTTGTCTATTTACCTCCATCTTTAAACAGGGACGAACTTTTGATTGTTTTCTAGATCCATAGATTAAAAATTATTATAAAGGTCCACGAATCTTTAACATATTACGTCCATCTGTAAGGTTAAAAACATTTCCAGAAAATATGTTCTCACCATAGACAGTGGATCTCACAGTCCCGCCTTAGAACGAGCGTCATGACGCTCGTAGGTAAGTAGCCAATCCATGTCTAGAATGGGTTTTACCAAGGCGACGCGCACAGCCATGATGCTCTGCGATCCGGGATACAGAGAGGATACTTTCCTCCGAGCGTACAGTCATTGCCACTGAGTGATGCAAGGGGAAAGCTCCTCCATCGTGGCACGAATCATTGTAATACGAATTTCATATTTTTCGACAGTAACTAAGAGCGAATGGAAACAAATTATTTGTATCAGACTTCTAAAAATAATTGATTATCTTGCCCTTGTAACACGGAACATGTATTATAGTAGTTAATTTGTCAAAATCCACCGTGCCCTTTACTTGTAACCTTCAGATATCAGTTGTTAACCTTGGTGTGCAGAGAATGTCTAATATGCTTTCTTTACAACAGAAATGTACACCAAAGGAAGGAATTGTATACACCATTTTTATAACCTCTACATCGATTTATAATTGTTTAACCGGAGGTGGAAGAGGGGTATGATGGGCCTAATACGAGTGAAAACACATTTTAGAAGCAACAGATTTAAGAAAAATTGCTCCACACAGAAAATATGATTAGAACATATTGTATTTCCTGGTGGTGAGAAAACTGGTGGGAAAACTAAAATTCCGCCTGCGTGAATGTGATACAAATATGTGTGCTGGCCTACTGCAAGGTTATCATCGGATTCACTGGCTATGGCTCATTTGCAGAATAACTCAGCTATGTGCACTGATTTGATGCATTCAGACAAAATAACACCATACTCATATAAATCATAGGAGTTACCGGTAGGCCTGCAAGCTACTATATTTCCAACACAGGCCTATGTCAATTTGGAATTTTAGATATTCTAGATGTCAGTGCTGTTGTACTATGAATAATAGGCTAATTTATTCCTGTTGCACACAACATTAACGTAGTAGCCTTTCGATGCGGGATACACGTTAATAATTAATAATAACTGGTAATAAATGATCGCCTACATTTTGTCTTTTACCTTTCATAATAATAAAGTTAGTCTGTTATAAAGACTATTATTCACCATGTTGGGTGCATGATACCGTATGCTATGGGTTGTCAGTAGGCTATAGCCTATGTTGGCATAATATTCGGATGAATGCTATCAATTAGCTTCTACCGACAAAAGGTACTATATCATATTATTATTACTACTATTATTATTAATAAAAACAAAAATCAACGCCATTTTCACTGGTTACTGAAATTATCATGAGACATTTGTATAATATAGCATCCTTAGCCTACCATTATAGCCTAATAGAAATGCTAAATATAACTGATATAAAATATGCTACTTACCCGGTCACGTCCAAGGACGTCAAGAGAGGAGAGTTTAGAATAACAGAAAATCCAATGTTCTTGACTTTTCAGTTCAAATCCGACAACGAAAAACGTTTGAAGGATGTTTACCGACGTGATGTCCCATCTGTTCTAAAAATGTAGAGCACAAAATTGTGCAGACGTCTATGTGGAATTATAACTACTGTAATGCGGAAGAAAATGAAATGATGCAGGTTATCAGCGTGCTTGCCTAATGGTCATGAATCACAGGTACTGTTGTCGTTTGTCCCAATGTTTGTCGTTGCTGTTTTTTATTTTTCATTAAATTTTTAATGAAATATTTTTGTCTAATTGATTAAACAGTTGAAGCTGCCATAGGTGAGCAATAATGAAGGTCTACATGCTGAAAAGATACGCTTACCGCACTCGTCCTATGGTGATGGAAACATTAAAATGGGCTGTTCTATGCAAGGGGTAGCAGAGGGAGAGATGGGAGGATGGACATTGCCGCTTCCGAGTGTTTCCATTAGATTACACAACCACAAAGTCAAATAGGCTTTCTAATAAAAATGCATGAAGACCTAAATTAGCATTTTTGTCTTAATGTAAGGATTTTAGGATCAAGATCATATTTTAACAAGAGGTCCTTCAGAAATAGGCGGAGTTTAGGACTTCGCTGTGTTACCACCAGTTTTCGAGCGTAGGCAACCCAATATGTAGGCTGTAATATAAAGGCTTTGATATAACGTTTGATACAATGCCAAATGAGGTTATACATATATAACCTACCGGTCAAAAAAGTAAATGTTTCCAATTTATTCAACGATACATGATTCCAATAGGAGCTTAAAAGGTGCCATTTGTAAGATTTCTAACACCAATGCACAAAACGAAGGTATTGGGGAAGATACTATACTGTACATGTTGTACTTCACAAATAGTTTGTTATTATCAGCGTAAACCGCACAGTACCTATTATTGAATAGGTGTTCAACTGGTTCCATGTAGGGCCTAGTGTCTGCTTTACCTTGTACCTGACTGTATGATTGGGTCACTAATTGGTTAGGATCTCATCTCACCTGGCAGTCTAGGCCTTAATTGGGCTCTAATTGAAGGGAAAGACAAAAAACAGCATACACTAATCCCTCTGTGGAACAGTTTTGACACCAGTGTATAATTACAGTGGGCTCCAAAATTACTTGCAACCCTGACTGGCAATGCACAAACAATAGCTACTGTAAAAAATATAAACAAAACAATTAAAGCAAAACTGAAAATACCAACATGTGAGAAATATTGTACTTTATAAATGTGTCAATGGAACCAACCCAAATAATTTATTGATTAAATTAAAAATCAATTTCCTCCAAATCAAGGTTTCACAATCAATGACACCCTTAAAGGTAAATGTAATTAACATATACCAATATTAAAGCAGTAATTAAATTCCACTTTTAAGTTAATCTAAGTCTTAAAGAACTATATTGAGCCATTACATCGCTTCCTGTTCCACTACGGTATAAAAAAAATTGTTAATACGTGTGCAATATCCCTAGAAGAATAATGTCTCCAAGAAGATCCACAAACGATTGAATATACCACTGAGCACTGTCAGGGTAATTATGAAAAAAGATATGAAACAGTTGAAAACTTCACAGGTAGAGGACACAAATGCATTTTGCACCACATGACCAAAGACTTACAGGCCTTGGTGGCGTCTTGGGGATACCAGGTTTCAAAAAGCACCATCAGATGCCACCTCCACAACCATGGCCTCTTGTAAAGGTTGCCAGAAGAAAGCCCTTTCTGACCCCAAGACTCAGACACAAGTGCTTGGAGTTAGGACTAGAAGAAGGTGCTCTGATCTGATGAGACCAAAATTTACCATTTGGTCAGAATTCCAGAGGTCCAGGAGCACTGGTCGAGATTGATGGCATAAGGAAGTCAAAGTATCAGGCAATTTTGGCTGACAATTGGTTGCCTCTGGCTTGCCACAGGCTGGATCCCCCCCGCTGTTGCACGTCAGATGCAGTGCTCCTCGTTTCTGGTCTTCTGAGATCACCGCCCACATACCTCACCTGTCCTGTGTTGTGCTGATTACCTTCTTGTGTATATAAGTTTCCCTTTCCCATTGTGTCTTGTACGTTATTTTTAGTGTCCTTTCTCGGATATCGCATCTCCTTGGCCGGGGTCGAGATGGAAATCGAGCGCATTGAAGCCGTGCGTAATTGGCCGACTCCAACCGCCGTTCCTAGGTTTTTGCCAAATATTTTCAAAGATTCATTTGTGGCTTTGGCACAGTTGCAGCTCCGATCACATCACTGAAGTGTGGTCCGACCAGGCTGCTCTGGACACCTGAGCCAGAGAGGGACATTACCTGACTAAAGGTTCTGTTCTCTTCGGCACCAGTGTTGGCCCACCCTGACCCTTCATTAAAGTTTTGTGGTGGAGGTGGATTTTTCCGAGGTGGGTCTAGGGGCGGTGCTATTGCAGAGGTACGGCACTTCTGCGAAGCTTTGGCCCTGTGCATTTTACTCTTGGAAGTTGACACCTGCCCGAACGTAACAATGACGTTGGTGATCATGATCTGTTGGTTATTGTCAAGGCCCTGATGGCGTGGAGGGACTGGCTCAAGCGGGCTAAGCAGCCTTTTCTCGTCTTGACCAACCATCGAAACCTAGAGTACATCCAAGCAGCCAAGAGACTGAACCCTCGTCAGGCTAGACGGTCCTTATTTTTGGCATGGTTTATCTACAACCGGGCAGTAAGAATATTAAAGCTGACGCGCTATCACACCAGTTTGATACAGATGAGAGACCAGTGGAGTATGCTCCTGTAATTCCAGAATCCTTTATAATAGCTCCTGTTGTATGGGAGCTCGATGCTGAAATCCAAATGGTTAAACACACAGACCCTGTTCCTGTGCGGTGTTCGGCGGGTCATCAGTATGTTCCTTTGTCTGTACGTAATTGATTGCTATGCTGGGCCCATACTGCTACCTCATCCGGTCATCCTGGTATTGGTAGCACGTTATGTTACATGCAGGGTAGGTACTGGTGACTGTCCCTAGCCAAGGACCTTGAGGGTTTAGTTCTCTTCCTGCTCAGTAACCAGGTAGCACAGGGTTCGTGGTTCGACTGGTCGAGTCTGTTTTCCCAAGATGGCGCCTGGCTGTATACATGATGGGTAATGTCTTTTAAACTATATTTCTAATAAACTGTCTGTTCACTTATAGTGGGGCAAAAAAGTATTTAGTCAGCCACCAATTGTTGTAGCTTATTGTCAAGCCCCCAGGGGTCCTGGACCAGTGTGCAAAGTTTGGAGGCCATACAATCAAGTCAACATCAAAATGCTGCACTCATTTCTAAATAGATTTCTATATGTTTTCAAAACCCAGCAAAATCCCAACTTCAAAAATTGTGGTTATATGCAGGATGATGTCCTACATCATTGTAAATTTGTTATTTTGTCATTTTCACTTCCTATTTTTTACTTTTCGTCAAATAGAAAGACCCACGTTGGATTTGAGGCGCAATATCTCCGGCTCTGATGAACCCACAGAGATGGGCCACCACTCATTATTTGCGTCTAATTTTCCTCTTTCCAACGGTACCAAGCATTAGTTGCTAGATAATTATTGAGATTATCGTGAGATAATCTCTATAGCGTCAATAGAGCAAGGAGGGTTAAGTAGTTTTCCTTTAATTGGGCTCACCTGGCAAACTAATTATCACAGGTGTCTGAGATTGATTTCAGCGATCCAAAGAGCCCAGAGACACAATATAATCCATGAGAATGATTGAAAAACCAAATATTTAATGTTTATGACACTTAATTATTTACAGAAACAACCGGTGAGCAATTAGGGTTAACTATCTTGCTCAGAATGATAGAGGCTTCACCTTCACAACCAATTTCATCTCATTGTCTGAGTATATAACAAAATTTAACTTGTAAAATTGTAAAAACATACAGATAAAATAAATCAATTTGAGTTACATACAATATGTAATGTGTTTGGACTCCTAGTAATGATACTGTAATTAATGGAGACACATGGAGAATACATTGAGCAGCCATAAACCAGAAATATTGAGGCTAAGGGTACAGTTTAGATCTGTTGGGTGGCATTCTGAACATGTTTATTGGCACAAATTCACACGTTCTGTCTGCATGTTTTCTGAATCCTTGTACACCTTATGCATGTAAAAAAACAATTGAAAATTACCATAATATGCATTCTCATTGCCTGTTAAAGTACATTGGAAGTTTTCTGTGACATTATGCACGTTTTCAACGCGTATTTATTGGAATAACCGGTGAAAATATTAACTTGAAAATGACAATCCTCCACTTGTTGTAGACGCCATAAGAGAAATACCCCCGTTTTGGTCCAAAACGTTTGAGTGAGACGAACAAGGACAAGCTTTCCATTTTTTTCCCATTCCACAGGCGTTTGCACCTGAAGCACAGCTCATAGGGCACATTTATCCTCCCTGCTTTTGATAGTTTGGAAATAATGTGAACATTTCCAGCAGTTAAAATGTAGGCTATGTATTCTTCCATTTTGCTAACCTCTAATCTGCATAACACATTACAATTTAAATGCGAGATCTCTCCTTTTTTTGACTGACGTGGAGGCACACTAATGAAATACGGATTAAAAAACAACAACGGATAATACATTATTAACTTGTGTTGTAAAACAGAAAAGGTGAAATTATAATGTAAAGGTAAGTATTTTTTTCTTTATAAATGTAACTAGTAACTAATTACTTGAATTGTGAATGTAACGCATGTTCATTTTTACCCAAAAAAGTACTCTGACTACTGTAACGTGTTATCCCCAACATTGCCAAGGGGAGTACGGGTGTTACGTTAATTAAGAGTGAATGGTTATCTCCCTGTTTGCAGTGTTACTTTAAGATTGCCATGTGGGTCTGTTATGTAAATAACCAAATGCATGGTGTGTGGTGAAGAAGAATTGAGTATGGATTGATGAAGCATGCAGAGTGTAAGTACTAATGCGGCAGAGGATTTTGTCTCCAAGGGTTCGACCATTAATGGTCATTCTAGAGGAATGGTCGACTGGGAGGTAGTGTGGGTAGGAAGTACTGCAATACCCATGATTGATCTGAAGGCTGCTACTAGGGGATTTAACCATATTTCAGGCCTGGTATTGTAATCCTGTGGTGTGTATCTAATATTAAGTGTATTTTAAAATATTGTGGTATAGAGTGTGATGTAAGTGCATGTGTGTGACGGGGAATCTCGGCCCAAGTGTAATAGAAGGTGTTGGTAGCTAGCCACCACCATTTGTAATGAGCATCTACCTAGCTCAAAATAGTACAGATTGAATGGCACTGATTGTGAGCCATTATTTTAAATGTTATGTTGTGTTCATCCCAGTACATACACAAAGAAATCCAAGGTAGATATTGCTAATCAGCTCCTTATCTGTGCTAGTGCTACACCCTCTGGGCCTGGCTGGTATTTCAAGTAGATTTTCGACATAATGAATAGAACGTTTCCATATCACCTTGGTCCATTTGAGCATTGAAACTCAGATGATCTAACAAACATAATCATTGTCTTGGCTGGAGATGTTTGAAAGCAAAATAGCCCTGTCCCACTCATTACAACAAAACACTGACTCTTGCCCTTGTTGGGCTTGACCTGTGGACACTTACAAAACAACAGCTTGATTCAACCGGTATAGTTCCTGCCTTTGCCGAACGTTTGACTCGGGTACATTAACAAAAAGACAATGTTCTCAATGCTCGAATTCAAGTGTATAGCTCTTGGTAATACTTCTAGCAATGTTTAATGTTGTGTCGAACCTTCTTAGTGTTTTAAAAAAAGCGATTCTGATGCTATCATAGTAGTGCCCCACTGCCCCTATCACTCCCATTCAAAAGGCGATTTGAACGAAACCAAAAATACGGAAAATCTTAAAAGTGGTGTGTCCGTCCTAATTCTGCTTTTAAATGAAGTTGCATTTTGGCAAGAGTTACGCATTAACGGTTCTTAATTTATTGGAACCCCGTGTACTTAAGAAAACAAGGTGCGGCATGCCGGCCCAATGTCCAAAAGGAACCATTTACAATCGTCTTTAGCTAATGCTACATGAAATCACCTGGATATGAGAACGACTATTATGCTTGAATAGTCTATAACAGGCAACGCCTGTACTAAACTAAACACACCAGGTGATAGCACACACTGGCTAAGGCATTCACCTACAAACACTCATGGAATACTTATTAACAGGCAACTCCTGGGAAAAGGAACATCACCAGGTACAACATTAAGCTGGCTGAGTATATCTGACATCAAACAGCAAAATGACATTGACAAAGAAGCACACACACCTGGGTAATGAAATGAGACAATATGAACCTGGTGATACTAAGGACGAATAATATAAGACAGGTGTGTGGGCATATGTAGCCTATGTATACAGGGATACCTGATGAGCATATGGGATACATATTGGCGACTGTGGCTCAGTGGGTCAAGTAGGTTGTCTAGCAACCGAAAGTTGGTGGTTCGATTCCTGGGTCCTCCTGACCAAGTGTCGAGGTGTCTGTGAGCAAGACACTTAACTCCAGCTGCTCCCGACAAGCTGGCTGGCGCCTTGAATGGCTGCCGTCGGTGTATGAATGGGTGAGTGTGAGTCAATGTAAAGCACTTTTAGTGGCAATTGGTTAGAAAAGCAATGTCTGAAATGTCCATTATTATAAAATCAAAGGGTGGGTTTTTAAAAAAAGAAGCTTTGGGCAATATGTAGGGCAGTTAGATGAATACACCAGATGTGTTTTGACATCGTTGGGTCAAAAGGTCAAGCCGCATAATAGATTTATAGCCTGTTTTTCAGTTAAAAAATGTTTATAAAATCAAAGGGTGGGTTTTAAAAAAAAAAGAAGCT
>JACXGM010025756.1:0-15376 GCA_016801145.1 Umbra pygmaea | reverse complement strand
CTGCGTGCGTGCTGCGTGCGTGCTGCGTGCGTGCGTGCTGCGTGCGTGCGTGCTGCGTGCGTGCGTGCGTTGTTTGTGTTTGTGTCTAAGTGTGTTTGCATTGTGCTTGTTTTCTTGCTCATATCCTGTTGGTTCCACTACTGATTTCCTGGGGGACTCATCAGTGTGTTGTCATCCTAGTGGAACCTGACCTCATCCACAGCTGTTCATCAGTGTGTTATCCTAGTAGAGTTGTGGTCAAAGGTTCTGAGAATGCCACAAGTATTGGTCTCCACAAAGTTTGCTGCTTCAGTGTTCTTAGATCTTTTAGTCAGTAGTTACTATGGTATACTGAAGTATAATTACAAGCATTCCATAAGTGTCAAAGGCTTTAATCGACATTGACATTAAGTTTATGCAAAGAGTAAATATTTGCATTGTTGACCCTTCTTTTTCAAGACCTCTGCAATCCGCCCTGGCATGCTGTCAATTATCTTCTGGGCCACATCCTGACGCCTTCTTCACAACAATTGAACCTCTTTCCTTGAAGTTCTTGATGATCTGATAAATGGCTGTTTTAGGTGCAATCTTACTAGCAGCAAAATCCTTGTCTGTGAAGCCCTTTTTTTGCAAAGCAATATCAAAAAATATATCAATAAATCTGATCTTTATGTAAATTGCCATCATCAAAACAGAGGCAGCAGATTTTGTGAAAAATAGTATTTTTGGCATGACTGTAGAACCTGACCTCATTCACAGCTGTTTCTCCTTGTGTTATTATCCTTGTGGAACCTGACCTCATCCACAACTGTTCCTCAGTGTGGTATCATCCTAGTGCACAGGTGTCAAACCGGTTCCACGAAGGGCCGAGTTTATGCTGGTTTTTGGTCTTTCCTTTCAATTAGAGCCCAATTAAGACGTAGACTGCCAGGTGAGGCGAGATCCTAACCAATTAGTGACATTCAATCATTCAGGTACAAGGTAAAAGCGAAAACCTGCAGACACTAGGCCCTTTGTGGATCTGGTTTGACACCCCTGTCCTAGTGGAACCTGACCTCATCCATAGCTGTTCCTCAGTGTGTTATCATCCTAGTGGAACCTGATCTCAATTACAGTTGTCCTCAGTGTGTTATCATCCTAGTAGAACCTAACCTCATCCACAGCTGTTCCTCAGTGTGGTATCATCCTAGTGGAACCTAACCTCATCCACAGCTGTTCTTCAGTGTGGTATCATCCTAGTAGAACCTAACCTCATCCACAGCTGTTCCTCAGTGTGGTATCATCCTAGTGGAACCTAACCTCATCCACAGTTGTCCTCAGTGTGTAAACATCCTAGTGGAACCTATCCTCATCCACAGCTGTTCTTCAGTGTGGTATCATCCTAGTAGAACCTAACCTCATCCACAGCTGTTCCTCAGTGTGGTATCATCCTAGTGGAACCTGATCTCATCCACAGCAGTTCCTCAGTGTGGTATCATCCTAGTGGAACCTGATCTCATCCACAACTGTTCTTCAGTGTGGTATCATCCTAGTGGAACCTAACCTCATCCACAGCTGTTCCTCAGTGTGGTATCATCCTAGTGGAACCTGATCTCATCCACAGCAGTTCCTCAGTGTGGTATCATCCTATTGGAACCTGATCTCATCCACAGTTGTTCCTCAGTGTGTTATTAGCTCAGGGAATAACAGAGAGGAATGTAATGAGGATCAAAAGTGGAACAGTAACCAGATATTGAATAATATCTTATTACTAAGTTGTTGTTGTTTCACCTGTAGTTGGTCTGGATAAGAGAGTCTGCTAAATGACTTCATGTAAACATGTCAAATATAAATGTACCCACCACACTCAGAGACGAGGCTGTTGCTTCATACTGCATCGTGTTGGTCCTCTCTGTCTGTCTCTCTGTCTGTCTCTCTGTCTGTCTCTCTGTCTGTCTCTCTGTCTGTCTCTCTGTCTGTCTCTCTGTCTGTCTCTCTGTCTGTCTCTCTGTCTGTCTCTCTCTCTGTCTCTCTGTCTGTCTCGCTCTCTGTCTCGCTCTCTGTCTCGCTCTCTGTCTCGCTCTCTGTCTCGCTCTCTGTCTCGCTCTCTGTCTCGCTCTCTGTCTCGCTCTCTGTCTCGCTCTCTGTCTCGCTCTCTGTCTCGCTCTCTGTCTCGCTCTCTGTCTCGCTCTCTGTCTCGCTCTCTGTCTCTCATATTCCTGTTGCATGTTCTCTGTGGATGTTATAACTCCTCACAGTCTTCTGGTGTTCTACCATTGCTGTCCTAATTTTCAGCCTCCTGTCTCACTCTCCTCCATCCTCAGAGACTTCCCTGCCCGGCCAGGACGTGGCCACAGTCCCTGAGGTGTTCACAGGCCTCCTACACGGATCCTCCCCTGTGTTCGACTGCCGGGACGAGCCCCACAGCAGGCTGCCAGGGGGGGCCCAGACACAACCCGGCCAGGGCCAGCAGCTGGATCCAACTCTACCCATCCCCACCAAGGCAACTGAAACACAACCTCTGCCCGGGCCCCCTACAAACATCAACATGGCCGCCATCTTGACTGACTGTGACCCCAAAGCCATCTACGCCACCGTGTCCAAGGCAGAGCCCAGGGACAGAGACAGGGACTTAATCTGTGGAGCTTTGCCTCCTGGCAGGATGCGCCCCCCTGGGGACCTGAAGCTGGCACGCAGCCTCTCCAAGTCAGACTCGGACCTGCTGGTGTCCCCGCCTAACGAGGAGGAGTGTGGCCTGGGCAGTCGCAGCGAGTCCGTCTCTAACTGCAGTACCACCAAGAAGAGGCTGGAAAAGTCTCCCTCGTTTGCTTCCGAATGGGACGAGGTAAAGACTCTTACTGTTTGTTACGTTTTAAACTCTCATCATTCATACAAGGTTTTATAACCCCTCCACACAGTCTATATGGCAGAAACTGGAATCAAAATAGTTTTAGATCATAATGTAGAAGTCCTCAAATCGGCCTGTTTTGTGTCTGGACTGTATCAGAGGGCATATCAGTAGAACAGTATCATTGATACTCAGGAACAATAGGATCCACCCACACACTTATCTCTTCAGGCATGTTGGACTACTGACACGAAGTCAATAACATCTGACATTTTTCTGCTTGAAAGTTGTGTGATAACCCTACTGGAAAAGGACGCCAACCCAGTTTAATCCTGCAGCCATCCTGCATGAGGAATATCCTCTAACTCTCACTCTCTATTCAGAGCTTAAACTCTGAGATGTAGAGGACTTTCTATTTATGTTTTATATATATATATGCAGGCCTGGTTGAGGGCTAGATTATAATAAAAAAGAGAGTTTAGAAGTGACAAAGATGGAGATCCAAAGTGAGGAAGAGTGCGAGGAGTAATGGGAAAGATATGCTTCTACTAAGGCCGGTGAGACGGAGATGAGAGGGTTCTTTGAGGTGCAGCTTAATCCTGCCTTCAGGAGTTCAGGGCTGATCCGCCTTCTCAGGTTGCCATGGCTTTACACTCCAACCTAATCTGAGCTTCCCTTGAGATGGGCACTGTTTATAGCATGGCATGGTCACACACACAAACACACATACTGTATACTCCAATCAGTGTTTAAATATAGAGCCTTGTGTATAGGGTGGGGTGATATTACATCGTTTTTGCAAATCACAATTTGCTTGATGAACTTTGCCAATATGTCAACACTAACATACAGTATGTTTTTTGGCCTGTTTAAGCATGACTGGCACGATTCGGAAAACTATCCATTTGGCCTATTTTATTAATGGACAAATTAAAAGGTACCGTTTTTTTAAATTCCAATATAACTCGTTGCCATATAGCATACTCTATCATGATCAGACATCAATCTAGAATGCCAGTTCCAGAGGTCTCTCACAAAGTTTTACATTTTGTTTGTAAAACAGCACAAATAAAATGTACAATTTTGTATTAGAATTTTGTAAACAGACAAGGGTGTTGCCAATAGGGGGCAGTATAACCTTGCAGTCAATCAGTAGTTTAAAGGTAAATAATTATGACAGAAATAACCAAAACCAAAATGTGGAATAATTATCTGTTACAAATGACATTCAGGAAAACCATCTGCATTTATCTTTAAAACCAAGTATATATTTCTGTATTTACTCCGTTTAATGGTCTAGTAGTTTATTCTTTCTCTAAAAGCTGGCAGTATAATTGCTCAACGTGACTGTGGCTTTCATTCGTTAGAGGCAGAGTCCCGCTATGGTGAATCGATAATGCTGGCAGGCTCTTTATATTGATCAGATCAGGTTCCTCGTTGGTCAGTCGGTGTATCTTTACGCTACCCTATCCCAGAAGGACTGATAACAGAAGAGATGTGGTGGAGCTCTGGGCTCTTCTCTCTTTAGTATTCCGGTGCTTGAGCCTGCCTCTGTGGTCGACCTTGATTGTCCTCCATAGCAGGATGCTTTTAGATGACCTCTGACCTCTCAGGCCTGGCAGAGCAGGAGACAATTGTGTTTTTGTACCATCAGCCAAAATAATTTCCATTTGACCTTGAGTAAAACCTTTTCGGTGCGGCCATCTTAGCTCAGAGGAATACCATTCTAGTACTAATCTGAACACCTGACCCTGGACCACGACGCAGCTAGCTTGACTTTTTTTACTCTCTGGAAGTCATGTTGGCAATAAAGCCAATACATTTGTTGTTGTTTTTTCTGTTATTTTCCTGGCTAGGGGAACTATGAAAACTGTAACATTGAACTGTCTATTGGCAGAATTTTTTTTGGCAAAATATCTGTCATGCTTGCCTTCAAAAGCATAGCTCGCTAGCTAATTAAGTTCACACCAGACTGTGTAAATAATCATACATGCCTTATTCAAGCAATGTTTTTATTTTATAAAATAATTCCCAGACCCTCCTCCCCTCCCAATTCCCTCTCCAATCCTGCCTTGTTGGCAGCTCGGCAACTCCTTGGACAGATCTGTGGCATGACGAGGGACGTGCACATGGATCATCCAAACACGTCAGCCGAGCCGGCGATTCTATTCGCACTGTTCACCGAACATGGAAGCTTTTAGTCGGATCATGCACAGGATGATTACATTCACTGACTATACTTCTGCGATTTAATTTACAGGCGACCGATCTGGACACAAGGTGTCGCTGGAGAGCAACATGGTAGGATAGATAATCTAACCCAAGTCCCAGGCAGCGCTATGCCAAATTTGCGCTGCCTTGTGCCCTGCACAAAGTCAGAGAACCTATGGTCAGGCTCGAATCCATGACCATTGTGAAGTAGACTATCCTGCAATGCAGCGACTTAGCCCGCTACGCCAGGCAGACCCCCCTCTGACGTGTCTATGCTGGTTGTCTATGCACTGGCTCAATGACAAGCTTGACTGATATTATGTTATTAAATGTACTGATCACATTGGCTGTATAAAATTTGCATGCGCATGTTGTTAAGAATAGGCTGAAAAGTGTTTGAATGAAAGGTGGCCTTATAATTGAAGTACGATTCTAATGGATCTAAAGGATAATTGGCTACAGCTGTAAAATGGTCAATTAAAAGTTCAAACAGAAGCACAGACTGCTTTGTCGTTGCATTCACCTCCGACCAGGGGCACCCCCAAGGTCCAGGGCCACCCTAATACAATCACTGCCCCCCCACTGCCCCCCCCCCAGAGCAGTGCCCAGTTTTATAACATTAAAACGTATACAGAAAAATAAAAATATAAAATACACAAGAACCATAAACAATAAAAAATCTAATTTAAATGTAAACTTTAAGGAAAAGGACAGCTAGCCTATTTGAAAAACAATGATCTCCTAACACTTGTAAACAGGTACATAACACATTAAAACAGGTTTGATGTGGATCTCAAAATGTTACCTGTATTGGTATTAGTCTATGCACATCAGATACTTAGTAAGAATATACTGTATAGTACATCATTACGTGTTTCTTTGATTCTCATATTGACAGTTTTCATCTAACCTATGTTCTACACCAGCATGAAATTCAGTTTTGGCTTCTGGTTTTGGTGGGCCACCCCAAGATTTTCAGTGGCCCCATCTGGCCACCCCTGTGAGAAATGTGTGGGGGCACCACTGCCTCTGACAGGCAATATGACTGTTATCCATGTGCTTCTCTAAGCTGTCAGGCCTAAGTGGGTAATGGGGTCACCCGACTGGAACAGCTTGCTTGCTTGAATCTTTAATTCTCTTGTTGAAACTTTCAGTGATAGTGGAAGACTCTCTATATCCTCCTGGTAGTACCATAGATACAGGGGCTTGTGAGACAGGAGACTTTCCCACCCCTGTATGAACCCCTTTTCTGAATGCTTGGTGGTTTAGCTCTTCAGTTAGTAACACATTTAATTAAATCTACTGTATATCTATATCTCAATACAATCAATCATACAAACGTCATACAATCATAGAATCAACATCTGTATTTTTTCTATTCTCCATAATCTTCTGGGCACGTTCCATTTGTTTTTGGAAGAGAACGGCATTGGGTGTTTTAATATATTTTCTGATACGTTCGTATTTTCTAATGTTCAGAACACTAACAAGAAGAATGCGTCATACAACGGTCAAGGTTGAACTCCAGTTATCTAATTATCTAAGTTGTTAATTCAGATCAAAGGTTGTTAATTCAGATCAAAGGTAATGATATGATTAAGTATAATTATGTAGTCATTAAAATAAATACACAGTCAGAAATTAATAGTTCTGAAGTGTTCCTTTTAAGAAACCAATACTGTAATTTCATAAAACATGATATAAAACAAGGGGGCCATGTCATTATTCTTTCATCTTTAAGGTCTTTACTGGCTAGCCACACAGTGGAGTAAATTGAGGCATGCGATGGAGCATTGTCCTGCATAAAAATCATGGACTTCTTGAACGTTGCATGGCCCACTTCCTCACCTGACCTAAGCACTCTTGAGAACTTGTGGTCCCTTCTTAAATGGTTGATTTCCGGTGACAGAAAACAGTACACCTCTCTGAACAGTGTCTGAGAGGCTGTGGTTGCTGCTGCACCGAAAGTTGATCATCAACATATCAAGAAACTGACAGACTCCATGAATAGAAGACTTATGACTGTTATTGATTTTTGAATTCCAATTATTGGGAGATCAAAAATGACGATTAGCAATAATCGGCCAATTACTTTTATTTATTTATGCAGTAAATTATATTTTAATAATGGGCGTGGTAAGATTTGTATTTGAAATAACTTTGCCTATTAAATCTGTTTTCTAAAACAAACCCATGGGTATTGCCAAAAAAAACATTTTGATAGTTGACCAATTAATAACCAATTGGTTTTGGTGCTGACAAAGGTAAAAATATCTGACATAATTACTAGATGCACTTGATAAATATCTGGTTTTGCCTGATTATAACAATGGGTCATGTTATTCAATAGCAAATGCAGGTTAGAATTCACCAATTGGCTTAGATTATTTTGATACTGTACATGTACAGAAAGGCAATGTATTTAAAATGACAGAGTTTGGATTTCTACTGATGTCTAAAGATTGCTGTAATTAACATTTAAAATTATACGTTTGTCAAACAATTACTGCATTTAGAAGTAATATGGAAACAGTTCTATTTCGTTTTGTTGTTAGAAAACAACGTACCGAAGTAATGGAGTCTCTCTGGGAGGATGTCTGTGATTCGCTAGTTTGAATCAAACTATTCTTTTCTATCAGTTGCAATAACCACTAATCGATATACAAATACGATATACAAATATACATCTCACTTGACCACCAAAATATTCTCTTGCGCAAGGGGTCATGATGTAATGTTATTTTCTCTTCGCCGCTGTCGCGTGGTTAAGTAAAAAAAATATTTTTATTTTTTATTTGCCGTTGTACTCAACGTCAGAAATACTTAAATAACCATGTCTGTGAACACTAGCAACTTATACTATATTGCCTGCTAACATGAATGCCTTTTACTTAAATATGGAAGTTATAAAACATGTCTTCTCTGTATAGTGTTGAATAGGTATTGTATGGTTTGACATGTTGATTTGATGAGGAATTAAAAATCCCCCTTTATTTATTATATGTAACGCTATATAGCTATAAGCTAGTTAACCCTCGTGCAGCAGTATTAATTTAAAAAGTCGCATTTCCCTGAATGGCTCTCTATCTGGAGAGCAGAACAGATAAAAGTATAGGTTGATAAAAAATGGGAACAGTTCTCTTGAAATGAAACCACTGAACTTCTACCGACTACTCTAGCCTAATATCAACCATGTGGAGCTAATTAGTGATTAAGCGATTGATTTGAATTTCCCATTTACTGACCCTGGCTTCTCTGCAGCCACAACAACAGACTTGAGATGCTGCAGCGTGACGGGTGGTGCAGCTCATGACAGATTCCTTGTGGTTTGCTCTCGAACACTAAAGGATGTGCTTCCTCCAAAAACGTATCGCCCATGATCGGCGAGCAAAAATGCAGATTAATAATTATTTTCAACTTTGATGCCCCCTTTCTCCACAACCGCAGCTGTGTGAGAGTTTAAGGGCCTTTGTCCGGTGTAGCTCAGTTAATGCCTGATGATTGCTATAGCAGTATTTAGGGGTTAATTACCATGGGGGTCCAGTATGGCCATGTACAGTATATAATCCATACTGTAGGTTACTCTGCATAGGTGCTGGTTAAATCACGGAAACGTGTCCTCCGATGGACACACATCACATCATCCCTTTCTACTTCATATCACACTGTTTGCTCAATCGTGAGTTGGAAGGTGAACGCAACAACGTACCAACCACCATCAACACTGACTAAGATTGCAGTCCTCCTTGCCCAGGCGCTGTCACCTGCTCAGGCTGCTTTAAGGATTTGCTAGATCTCTGCTTGACTAGGTAATGTCAGTATGACGTGACCAGGATTCGAACCCAGTGAGGTACCAATGTTCTATATCTGCCACTTCTCCTGCACATACAATGAAGGTACTGGGCTGGAAAAATTACATTGTCACTGGGATAGGAGCAGCATGAATATAGATATTACCCAACGCATGTTATGCAGCCAGGTCACTTGGTTAAAAATTTAGTTGAATGCAAATTGTCTGTGAGATTGTGGGGCGGAAGAGCCCTCTATGAAAACCCTTAAAAGAAGTCATTATAAAGCAAGAAGCAGCTGCCTACTGATGAAAACATTACCAGCTCTAATCCTGTAGATGTATTGTCTATGCCCTTATTTTTTCCTGTTCTATATAGTTAGGATGCAGATGACCTGAATAAACTGAACTTAGTAACTGATTTGGTTGTGAAATGTAAGAGGGTGTGCAGTAAGGGGTCTGTAATGGAGTAGTGGTCCTTGCTGGTGTGTGTGCTAGACTTTAGTCACAGAAAAGATGTTGTGGACTGTAGTCACAGAAAAGATGTTCTAGACGTTAGTCACAGAAAAGATGTTCTAGACGTTAGTCACAGAAAAGATGTTCTAGACTGTAGTCTCAGGAAAGATGTAGTCAATAGAAAAGATGTTCTGGACTGTAGTCACAGAAAAGATGTTCGAGACCTTAGTCACAGAAAAGATGTTCGAGACTGTAGTCTCAGGAAAGATGTTCGAGACTGTAGTCTCAGGAAAGATGTTCTAGACTGTAGTCTCAGGAAAGATGTTCTAGACCTTAGTCAGAGAAAAGATGTTCTAGAGTGTAGTCTCAGGAAAGATGTAGTCACAGAAAAGATGTTCTGGACTGTAGTCACAGAAAAGATGTTCGAGACCGTAGTCTCAGGAAAGATGTTTGATACTGTAGTCTCAGGAAAGATGTTCGATACTGTAGTCTCAGGAAAGATGTTCTAGACTGTAGTCTCAGGAAAGATGTTCTAGACTGTAGTCTCAGGAAAGATGTTCTAGACCTTAGTCACAGAAAAGATGTTCTAGACTGTAGTCTCAGGAAAGATGTAGTCACAGAAAAGATGTTCTACACTGTAGTCTCAGAAAAGATGTTCTAGACTGTAGTCTCAGAAAAGATGTTCTGGACTGTAGTCACAGAAAAGATGTTCTAGAGTGTAGTCACAGAAAAGATGTTCTGGACTGTAGTCACAGAAAAGATGTTCTGGACTGTAGTCACAGAAAAGATGTTCTGGACTGTAGTCACAGAAAAGATGTTCTAGACTGTAGTCACAGAAAAGATGTTCTGGACTGTAGTCACAGAAAAGATGTTCTGGACTTTAGTCACAGAAAAGATGTTCTAGACTTTAGTCACAGAAAAGATGTTCTGGACTGTAAGTCACAGAAAAGATGTTCTACACTGTAGTCTCGGGAAAGATGTAGTCACAGAAAAGATGTTCTGGACTGTAGTCACAGAAAAGATGTTCTAGACCTTAGTCACAGAAAAGATGTTCGAGTCTGTAGTCTCAGGAAAGATGTTCTAGACTGTAGTCTGAGGAAAGATGTTCTAGACCTTAGTCACAGAAAATATGTTCTAGACTGTAGTCTCATGAAAGATGTAGTCACAGAAAAGATGTTCTAGAGTGTAGTCACAGAAAAGATGTTCTAGAGTTTAGTCACAGAAAAGATGTTCTAGAGTGTAGTCACAGAAAAGATGTTCTAGAGTGTAGTCACAGAAAATATGTTCTAGACTTTAGTCACAGAAAAGATGTTCTGGACTGTAAGTCACAGAAAAGATGTTCTACACTGTAGTCTCGGGAAAGATGTAGTCACAGAAAAGATGTTCTACACTGTAGTCTCGGGAAAGATGTAGTCACAGAAAAGATGTTCTGGACTGTATTCACAGAAAAGATGTTCTAGACCTTAGTCACAGAAAAGATGTTCGAGTCTGTAGTCTCAGGAAAGATGTTCTAGACTGTAGTCTGAGGAAAGATGTTCTAGACCTTAGTCACAGAAAAGATGTTCTAGAATGTAGTCTCACGAAAGATGTAGTCACAGAAAAGATGTTCTAGAGTGTAGTCACAGAAAAGATGTTCTAGACTTTAGTCACAGAAAAGATGTTCTGGACTGTAAGTCACAGAAAAGATGTTCTACACTGTAGTCTCGGGAAAGATGTAGTCACAGAAAAGATGTTCTGATCTGTAGTCACAGAAAAGGTGTTCTGGACTGTAGTCACAGAAAAGATGTTAAGAGTATATTCACAGAAAAGATGTTCCAGACTGTAGTCACAGAAAAGATGTTCCAGACTGTAGTCACAGAAAAGATGTTCCAGACTGTAGTCACAGAAAATATGTTCCAGACTGTAGTCACAGAAAAGATGTTCTAGAGTGTAGTCACAGAAAAGATGTTCTAGAGCAGTAGTCACCAATCCTGGTTCTGGAGAGCTACCAAACTGTACGTTTTCACTTCAACTACAAATAATGTAGCTTAATTCAGCTCATCATCCAGCTAAGTAGTAGAATCAGGTGTGCTAAATTGGGGCTAAACTGAAAATAGTCTGGATGGTAGATCTCCAGGACATTCTAGACTTTAGTCACAGAAAAGATGTTCTAGAGTTTAGTCACAGAAAATATTTTCTAGAGTGTAGTCTCAGAAAACGGACACGCACGCACGCACGCTAGTCACAGAAAATATGTTCTAGAGTGTAGTCTCAGAAAAGATGTTCTATAGTGTAGTCTCAGAAAACGGACACGCACACATGCATGCTAGTCACAGAAAAGATGTTCTTGACTGTAGTCACAGAAAATATTTTCTAGACTGTAGTCACAGAAAAGATGTTCAAGACTGTAGTCACAGAAAAGATGTTCTAGAGTGTAGTCACAGAAAAGACGTTCTAGACTTTAGTCACAGAAAAGATGTTCTGGACTGTAGTATCAGAAAACGGACACGCACGCACGCTAGTCACAGAAAAGATGTTCTAGACTGTAGTCACAGAAAAGATGTTCTAGACTGTAGTCACAGAAAAGATGTTCAAAATTGTAGTCACAGAAAAGATGTTCAAAATTGTAGTCACAGAAAAGATGTTCTAGAGTGTAGTCACAGAAAAGACGTTCTAGGCTGTAGTCTCAGGAAAGATGTTCTAGACCAGGGGTATTCAACTCTAATCCTACGAGGTCTGGAGCCTGCTGGTTTTCTGTTCTTCCTCAAAATTAATTGGACTTATCTGGTGTCCCAGGTCTAAAAAAGTCCCAGATTAGAGTGTTGCAATGAAAAGGTGGAGTGGATCTGGCTTTGAGGTCCAGAGTTGAGTTTGAGGGTTCTAGCCTGTAGTCACAGAAAATGTGATGTAGCCTGTAGTCACAGAAAAATGTTCTAGACTGTAGTTACAGAAAGGAGGTTCTAGACTGTAGTCACAGAAAAGCGGTTCTAGACTGTAGTCACAGAAAAGAGGTTCTAGACTGTAGTCAACTAAAAGGTGGTCCAGTTTGAATGAGTCTTAACTATGCAAATGAATGAATGTAAAATATTCCTCACAACATGTAAATGCTATCTGTCCCGCTGTAGCAGACATGCTGAGCCTTACTGTATGTACACGTTTAATGTCAGATCACAATCAAACTGTGTGATAATACTGTATCTAGAGCCGTTTCCAGCCCTAAGAATGTCCTTGTTTAGGTACTGCTGTCTGAGTGCCCAGCCTGTTTATTATTCACTCTATAAGCAGTGTTGTGTTTGTCTTTAAAACCTTCAAATGTAAAGCAACATTATTTGGTTTCACACACCTTTGATGTAAAGCTTTGACTTTTACCAGACATCTTCATTCCCGCAGAAGCTGGCGTGTCCCAGGTAGGCAGCAAACATCAGTGCCTCATCTGTGTATGCCAAGACTCCTGTCACTCTGTCACCTCCCAAGTATGCATGTTGACTGCTGGTCAGATAGGATCTCTTATTGCAGGGTAACAGCAGTTTGCTCAACAACTCAGCCGAGGTGAATGCTAATGCAGGAACTCTGTGCTGCAGGGTTCAAGATAACAGCACTGCGCTGCCTTTTAACCCATCACACGGATTAGCATGTAGCCTGTCTGTAATGCATATGTGGGTGTGAGAGAGTATAATATGAATTATTTTCTATGGAAAGAAATATAAAAATTTCAGAATGCTTTTGGTCTGTGACTATTCATCACCTTAATTCTTTTGAATAGTTAATCCATTTTACTTTGATTAAGAGTGGAAAGACCATCAATAGGTTTATGAAACCTGTCACCCAGGAAGCGTTGCCCTGGGTTACAGGTAGCTCATCTGACACAGCAGCCATTCTGCTTTTTTCCCTAAAAGTAAATTTTAATAGAAATGGGAGGAGAATTGTAGAAGAACAATTATTGAGGAGACAAATATGTAATATCCTGCATAATTCATGCTTCCTGGTGTCTCAAAAGGATTGACTTAATATTTGCTACATACTTCATTTGGAGACTTTCACTTAGTTGTATGTGGGCTGTGGGAACTGCCAGGGAACATCAGTATGATATTATTAACATACTAAGTATATGATCAGGAATAGGGGAACAAACATGTAACGAGATTTGTCATTTTAAAATGTTGAAACAAAAACATAGGCAAATAAAAACAGTTGAGTATTAATATTTAAGCTTCATTATTATCAGGTACATAATTTTTCAATTCCCTTTAAAACACATACTACAGCTAAGTTACCAAGTCTTTTACCATACTGCCAGATCACATTGGTGAGCAACAACTCTTGCTAGCTATGCTTTTGATGTCTCTTATAATCTTTTGAAGAAAATCACAAGTTCTCTACACCACAGCACTGAAGGAAAGTCTATAAGAAATTAATGCAATATTAAGCCAAATGGCAGTTGCTTTATAACTTTCTGTGTCCTTTGTTTAATATTTTACAAGGCTGCAAATATTGTATGAAAATACTTTCCTTCACTCTATTAGCGGTCTGTCCATATCTACTGTTGCTGTGAGGAGCAGCCAGCCTGGTTGCCGGGTGCGGCGGCCATCTTGCTGGTCACGGCTGGCTGCTTTTGAACACTTAGCTAAGCTTTGTGACAGTGTGTGGGCGAGGGGTCCCAGGACACCGAAAAAGCTATTTCATTGTGCATATGTGTCTGCTGGCTCTTCCGTTTTCTCACCCTCTTTCATACACGCACGCACGCACGCAGACACGCACGCACGCACGCACGCACGCTAGTTCTGAGACAAGGAGATTTGACTTGCATGAAGTCTTGACCTGTGCCTCTGCGTGCGTGCGTGCGTGCGTGCGTGTGTGTGTGTTTAAAGCGCATGCTAATGCAAGGTCCTAGTCTTATAGTCAAACTGAACATGATGGTCCAGGAGCCACTTTGTGGGCCAGTTAGCCTGGCTGTTCAGATGAGAGGTTGAGAGAGAGGAGAACGAATGGCAGAGATGCATTGACCGAGACTGAGAAGAAAGGCTAGTCATCTAACAGACTACTTTGGATTTGCTTAATTTTCCGTCTCGCTTCCACAGATCTAATGGCTACTATAAAGCCAGCATTTGTGAGTATATTAATTATCTTTATACCTCTTTTTATCACCGGCCTTTCAGTTCACTGGACATTCATAGAAATGATGTTGTACAATTCAGACTTTAACCAACCTCATTGACCAAGAGCTTAAAAAGTTAGCTTTAATATTTATTGCCACGTTATACTCCTCAGGCCTCTCCTGATAGCAAGGCAGTGTAGTAATGTTATTACATAATATTATAATATTATTATTATAAATGTTGCCATGCTTCCTTGCTTCTGTTAATTTCGTTCATTTAAATGTGTTTGTTTGGCAGGGGTTATGCTCCCTTCACAGCCTTCCACCCGTGAGAGTAGCACAACGTAAAGTGCCTGTACGATATTAGCTGTGTCCCTGTCTTTATTTAACCGTCTGCTGCTGGAGTCAAAAGCCGACGCTGCGCAGTGGGTGTCATTGCCAGGGTTGGCCTGCGGGGGGCTCTGTACACTAATCCCCAAATGACATGTGGATGCAGAGACCCTCAGGTTTTTCAGTTAAAAGCGATTCTCCCATTCTGTTACCCACGTCATGTAGAAGGCTATTGAGCAATTACATTTTTTTAATGGTTTTTATTTTCCAGACCTGAAATGATTGACTATAGGGATATTTCATGTCCTCCGCTTGCTTCTGTTGTGGGACCATGTTTAAGTGTCTTCTGTGGGTCCACCCCTGATGTGCCTATTGAGCTCCGTTGATGGAGGCACAGACCCATGTGTTCTTCATGAAGGGTGGTATTCTGGGCCGTGTGCTGGAGACCTGACGCTGGTGGTGTGTGTTGTTGTCAGTGTAGATCCTGTACCACCTGAATAGAGGCTGCTGTGTTTGTTCTGCAGGCCTCTGAATGGCATCTCCACCCCCAAGCTCCGCCCCCTGTGCCATCATTGTCAATAAGGCTGAGCGCCTGGGACTGGTAATACTTTCTTTGTGGCAGCCCTTCATTTAAACTCCAACACACTCTGCCAGCTGGCTCTGTGCCTAAGTACTCGATCTCTCTCCCTCTCTCCCTCTCTCCCTCCCCCCC
>JACXGM010025755.1:0-15168 GCA_016801145.1 Umbra pygmaea | reverse complement strand
CCTTCCCTGGTACCTAACCATATCCCAGAGCCTGCCCTTATCCCAGAGCCTGCCCTTATCCCAGAGCCTGCCCTTATCCCAGAGCCTGCCCTTATCCCAGAGCCTGCCCTTATCCCAGAGCCTGCCCTTATCCCAGAGCCTGCCCTTTTCCAAGAGCCTGCCCTTTTCCCAGAGCCTGCCCTTTTCCCAGGGCCAGGTCCTGCTCCTTTCCCGGGGCCAGTGTCTGCCCCTGTCCCCGTGCCAGTGTCTGCCCCTGTCCCCGTGCCAGTGTCTGCCCCTGTCACCATGCCGGTTCCTGCTCCAGAGCTTGTCCCCGGGCCTGCGCATGCCCCGGTCTCTGTACCCCTTTCTGTGTCTGTCTGTTTGTCTGTGTCTGTTTGTGCTGTGTTCTTGCAGATTCCTGTGTCTGCTGTGGTTCCGATGCCTGGTCCGCCTTCGCCTCGGCTTCCGCTTCTCCCTTGCTCGGCCGGACCTCCACCTGCCCGGACTCAGCCGTCCGGTCCGTCGCTGCTGCCTCCATCCTCCGGACCACCGTTGCTGCTTCGTCCTTCCGGCCCGTCGCTGCTGCCTCCATCCTCCGGACCACCATTGATTCTTCGTCCCTCCGGTCCACTGCTACTGCCTCCGCCCTCCGGCCTGCCATTGCTGCTTCGTCCTTCCGGCCCGTCGCTGCTGCCTCCATCCTCCGGACCGCCATTGATTCTTCGGCCCTTCAAGCCGCTGCTGCTGCCTCCACCCTCCGGCCCGCCATGGCTCCATCCTCCAGCCTTGTCTGCTTGTCTGCTTCGCCCTGGTGTGCCTTCGCCAGCCTGGTTTCTGCAGCTGCGGTCTCCTGCCTGGGTCTTCTGCTACCTGGTGTCCTGTGGCATGTCCACCCTTTGGCGCCTCAGGAGCTGCGCCTTGGGGGGGGGGGGGTTCTGTAACGTTTCCCTGTTCCCCTTCCCTGGAAACTGCCACTTCCCTGGTCTGTATTGCTCAGAACTACAATTCCCATTCCCCAGTTCTTCTTCCTGTGGACTACAGCTTCCCCAGTCTTGCCTGTTCTGAACTACATTTCCCATACCCGGACTCAATCAACCAAATTCCATTCACCTGCTCACACTCACTCAGTATTTAAGCCACACACACACCACATCTTCGCGAGGTATTGTGAGTATATTTTCATTCTCCATTCTGAGCATTCCTATGTTGTATTGTTATTCCGTATTGACCTTTCCCTTGTATAGATTGTTCTGCCTTGGATTACGATTCTGTGCCGTTGCCAATTAATACATATTCCTGTTTAGAATAAACATTGTTCTCTTTTTATCTTTGGAGAAGTTGTGAATTACAAAGGACATATGAGACATGCATTTAAAACTTAAATATTGTATTCGTGTGTAACAACCACCCCTGCTGGGAGGTCGGTTATAGTTTATTGGTACATTTACGCACGACTGATATGTAGACAAGGACTTCTAGGTAACGTGTTTTTGTTATATATGTATTCATTCTAATTTTCTCTGTTATCCTGTGTTAGCTCCTGGTCAGTTTGGGAGGTATTCTAGCGATCTTTATGCTTGTTAGTGCACACAGATGCAAACAGTTGTACACCCGTTCCAGGGTATTTAAGCTGCTGTCTTAGTTACTTCCTTGTCAGATATTGTTTCGCTGTACGTTATGTTCTTCGCTGCCTGCCCGTTCTATAGTCTGTTACCTTGCCTTCGGGACCGCAATAAAGCCTCTGATTACTGCACCTGCCTCCTACCTATTCATCATTACAGAATATCTGACCTCTACCATGGAAGCAGCAGGATCGGAGACCTTGAAGGACGCCCTGAGTGAGCGCGATAGAGTCTTACAGTAGCATCATAATCAGCTGGGGAACCTGGAGACCGCCATGGAGGAAGTACTGTGCCATCTCAGAAGACTGGACACGACACCCTCCCCTTCGACTGCCAGTCCACCTGTACTTCCCTCTCACACCCCTTCCAGGACCACAGGTAGTGGTCTTGCGTTCGCTCTTCCCGAGCGGTACGACGGAAACCCGGAGCGCTGCCGAGGGTTTCTCCTGCAGTTTGAGCTCTATTTCGCCCATCACGCCGACGCACAGTGTTCCGACTGGACCAGGATTGCTACAGTGGTGTCAGTGCTCACTGGGCGTGCCTTAGAGTGGGCAACAGCCATTTGGGAGGAGGACGGACCAGCCACCGAGGATTACGCGGCCTTTACTGATTTGTTCCGGGCTGTGTTTGACCATCCCTCTACCGGGAGACAACAGGGGGATCGGTTGCTCCACGTCCGCCAGGGTACCCGCACTACAGCTGAGTACGCCTTGGAATTCAGAACTCTTGCCTCAGCCAGTGGATGGAACCAGGCTGCTCTCCTGTCGCTCTTTCGAGAGGGGCTCAGAGAGGAGGTCAAGCTGGAGTTGGCCTGCCGGGATGATCAGGCAACCCTCGATCAGCTCATCGCTATGGCCATAAGGTTGGACCGGCTCCTACGCGCTCGGAGGAGACCCGCCGGACGCGCCCCCTTGCCGCAAACAGCCAGCGCACAGGAGGAGCCCATGGAGATGGACGCCACATGTCTCACTCCAGGTGAGAGGAGTCGTAGGAGGAGGCTGGGACTGTGTCTGTATTGCGGGGGTCCTCCTGTATTGCGGGGGACATCTCCTGGCACACTGTCCGACCCTCCGTGAGGCCCCAAGGAGATCTGGAGGAGCCCTCCCGACCAACGACAAGGTAGGAGTGACATGTTTGGGATTAGACTTGTCAGGGAACGTGTTAACCTTGCCTGTCCTCTTCGGAGAGTGTTCTCCTGTTCGTCCCATTACAGCTCTCATAGATTCGGGAGCGGCCGGGAATTTCATGGACGAGGGTCTGGTACAACGCCTGTCCATTCCGGTTGAAGTGCTCCCGGAACCTATTCCTGTTCTCGCGGTGGACAGCCGTCCTATAGGATGTGGGACCATCACCAGACAAACAACCCCGGTACGCGTCTCTGTGGGAGCTCAACACACAGAACAGGTCTGTTTTTTCGTTATCACCTCGCCAGCACACCCTGTGGTTTTGGGTATGCCCTGGTTGCGCAAACATAATCCCGTCATCGATTGGAGGGAGAGGCGCATCCTTAGGTGGTCCACTGCTTGCCAGGACAGGTGTAGTGCGAGGGTTGTCAACACTACCACCATCGAAAGCCCAGAGTTAAACGTTGATCTGTCTGCTGTTGTTCCCCCAGAATACCAGGACCTGCACGAGGCGTTCTCCAAATCAAAGGCCACCCAGTTACCGCCTCATCGTTCCTGGGACTGTGCTGTGGAATAGCTTCCAGGTGCGCCGTTGCCACGCAGCCACGTCTACCCCCTGTCCAGGGTAGAGACGGAGTCCATGGAGACGTATGTTCAGGAGTCCCTGGCACAGGGACACATCAGACCATCTACGTCACCCGTCTCCTCCAGTTTTTTCTTTATCAAGAAGAAGGATGGGGGTCTGCGTCCCTGCGTGGACTATCGAGGCTGAACAAGATCACCGTAAAATACCGATACCCTCTCCCGTTAATCCATGCTGCGGTGGAGAGGATGCACGGGGCGCGGTATTTTACGAAGCTGGACCTCCGCAGCGCATACAACCTGGTGCGTATCAGAGAGGGGGACGAATGGAAAACGGCCTTCAGTACAACGTCGGGGCACTACGAATAACTGGTGATGCCCTATGGCCTCGCCAATGCTCCATCGGTATTTCAGGCTATCATTAACGAGGTGTTCAGGGACTTACTGGGTCGGTCAGTGCTGGTATATATTGATGACATACTGATTTTCTCCCCTTCATATGTGTCTCATGTACAGCACGTGCGCGAGGTTTTGTCCCGGCTATTAAGGCATCACCTTTACGCAAAGGCGGAGAAGTGCCAGTTCCACCAGCCGTCGGTCTCCTTTTTGGGTTATGTTATCACCACCACCGGACTGGAAATGGCGATCGTCAAGACAGAGGCAGTCCAGTCCTGGCAGGTTCCCAAGACGGTAAGGGAGATACAACGGTTTCTTGGGTTTGCTAATTATTACCGGCGCTTCATTAGATCCTTCAGCACCGTGGCTGCACCCATCTCGGCACTGCTCAAAGGATGGCCCCGGCGCCTGGATTGGATACCGGAAGCGGATCAGGCTTTCTAGACCCTGAAGGACCGTTTCACGACCGCACCCATCCTCTGCCATCCTGACCCGTCACGGCCGTTTGTCGTCGAGGTGGACGCCTCAGAAGTGGGTATCGGAGCTGTCCTCTCTCAGCGACAAGGTACCCCACCCAAGTTGTTTCCGTGTGCATTCTTTTCGAAAAAACTCTCCTCTACAGAACGCAACTATGCTGTGGGGGACCGGGAGCTCCTGGCGGTAGTGGAAGCGCTGAAGAGATGCCGGCACTGGCTAGAGGGCGCCGCACACCCCTTCCTGGTGTGGACCGATCATCGGAACCTGGAATATTTGTCGGCTGAATGCGCGCCAGGCGAGATGGGCGTTGTTCCTAACGCGCTTTGAGTACACGCTCTCCTACCGACCGGGCTCCAAGAACGGCAAGGCAGACGCTCTATCCCGTTCCTTTGCTGGAGAGGAACCTGACCAGGAGGTATCAACGGTGATTCCCCCCGCGCGCCTGGTCGCTCCCATCCGATGGGAGGTGGATGAGGAGATCAGGCAGACCCAGGTAACAAATCCTCCGCCTTCTAACTGTCCGGAGGGATGCTTGTTTGTTCCTCCTGATTACAGGGATCGACTGCTGGTCTGGGCCCACACCGCGCTCCCGTCTGGGCATTCCGGCATCACCCGCACACTACAAGCTCTCCAAGCGAAGTTTTGGTGGCCCTTGATGGCTCAGGACGTACGTCGCTATGTCACATCCTGCGTTGTCTGCGCGCAGAGCACCAGCCCCAAACACCTGCCCTTTGGTAAGCTACAGCCCCTACCCATCCCGAATAGACCCTGGTCTCACATATCTGTGGATTTCCTGACGGACCTACCTGTCTCCAAGGGGTGTACCGCCATCCTAGTGGCTGTGGATTGTTTTTCCAAATCCTGCAGGCTCATCCCCTTACCAGGACTGCCGTCGGCCATGCAGACCGCGGAGGCGCTGTTCCAGTTTGTCTTCAGGGTGTATGGGCTGCCAGAGGTATGGGCTCCCTTCTCCGTTTTACGCAGGGTTAATGAGGTCACATACATGCTTAGGCTTCCTCCCCACATGAAGATCTCACCATCCTTTCATGTCTCCCTTCTCAGGCCGGCGGTTCGGGGTCCTCTGGACGATGACCGGTTTGGGGCCGCGCCGCCGGTCCCGCTGATGGTGGATGGGGAGCCGGCGTACGCCGTTAGGGACCTGTTGGACTCTCGGAGACGTGCTGGCGCCTTGCAGTACCTGGTCGACTGGGTGGGTTACGGGCCTGAGGAGAGGAGTTGGGTGCCTACTCGGGACGTCCTGGACCCCTCTCTGCGAACGGAGTTCCACCGCCTCCATCCTGATCGGCCTGGCCCTCGTTCTAGGGGCCGTCCGCCTTCCCGGTCTACTGTAGCGGCTGGAGCCGCTTCTCAGCGGGGGGATACTGTAACAACCACCCCTGCTGGGAGGTCGGTTCAGAGTTCCTCATCCCCAGAGTTTTGAATAACGGGCCATATAGGCTGGACTTTTGTTATAGTTTATTGGTGCATTTACGCACGACTGATATGTAGACAAGGACTTCTAGGTAACGTGTTTCTGTTATATATGTATTCATTCTAATTTTCTCTGTTATCCTGTGTTAGCTCCTGGTCAGTTTGGGAGGTATTCTAGCGATCTTTATGCTTGTTAGTGCACACAGGTGCAAACAGTTGTACACCCGTTCCAGGGTATTTAAGCTGCTGTCTTAGTTACTTCCTTGTCAGATATTGTTTCGCTGTACGTTGTGTTCTTCGCTGCCTGCCCGTTCTATAGTCTGTTACCTTGCCTTCAGGACCGCAATAAAGCCTCTGATTACTGCACCTGCCTCCTACCTATTCATCATTACATCGTGAGCTTTGATTTTATTCCTTAATGTATTTACTATGAAGAAAAAAATATTTCTCTCTTGCCTTTCAGGGCAAGTAACAGATTATTTTTTAAAGACCAGTGGCCGAAATGGATATTAAAAACAGCAAACAAACACTAAGACAAATGAGCCTGAAAAAAAAATGCTCTCTTGGCTTTCAGGTCAAGTAACAAAATATTTTTTTAAGAACAGTGGCCGAAATGGGTATTACAGCAGCAAACAATTAGTCAAATGAGCCAAAAAAAATAATTCTCTCTTGGCTTTCAGTGCTTCCGTACTAGACAGATACAGTTACGCCATGTCTCATGCACACAGGTAGGTAGACAGAGATGGGCAGGTAGAAAGGCAGAACCTCTCTAGGCAGATACAGTCACTCTTTTTCTCATGCACCCAACCTCACTAACTCGCCTCCTCCACCTTCTCTCTCCTCCTCCACCCACTTACCCCTCTTCATTTCTCCCCTCATCCCCCCTCTAGGTGGATAAGTCTGTGGGCGTGGAGGCCTTGTGGCAGGAGGAGAGCCATCTGAACTGGTACCTGCTGAGGAACAAGCCCACCAAGCTACTGTCACCAGAGTACGTGTGGGACGACCTTAGAGGATCGGGTGCCAAGGAGATACAACTGGTCCGCTTCTCCTCTGTCATCAAAGACAATGCAGAGGTCAGGGAGAACATCTGAGAGGGAGATGAAGAGAAGGAGAGAGGAAGAGGAGAGAAGAGAAGGAACTGGAAATGCACTTGTTTGATCAGACGCTATGAGGAGAAGTGTTGCATCTTATTGTCAGTGTACCTTTTTGGATCATTTGGTATTTATTGTTTATTGACACAACAGTCGGTCGAGTCAGGACTCTAACCCCGAACAGCAGGGGCATGCAAGCTCAGGACTCTAACCCCGAACAGCAGGGGCATGCAAGGTCAGGACTCTAACCCCGAACAGCAGGGGCATGCAAGCTCAGGATTTGGGAGCTTAGACTATTAAGTATTATCTATTTGATGAAAAAGTAAATATGACATGCTGTTGTCCATGAATCAACTGCTATTAGGTATTTGATCATTTTGTTTGTATAGTACATCTTTTTTTATTAATTGAGTATTGTGCTTTATTATATTAACAGGTCTTCAGTCAAACAAGTGCAGGTGAAGGGTTTAAAGAACAATGATCGTTGGCATCAAATGGCTCAGTGGTTTAGGCAGTGACCTGTGTATTTGGCAATTTAAATCCTGGTTCAATTCCTGAGTGAGCCCAGTGTATCTGTGTTCTTAAGCAAGGCACCTTACTCTAAATGCTTTGGATTATGTCCCTGCACTAAGTGGATCAGCTTTAATATTGATAATAGAAAGTTGCTTCTATCAAGGAGAGTATAATCTCCAATCTGTCACATATACAGGTCCTTCTCAAAAAATTTGCATATTGTGATAAAGTTCATTATTTTCCATAATATAATGATAAAAATTTTACTTTCATATATTTAGCACACCAACTGAAATATTTTAGGTCATTTATTGTTTTAATACTGATGATTTTGGCATACAGCTCATGAAAACCCAAAATTCCTATCTCAAAGAATTAGCATATCATGAAAAGGGTCTCTAAACGAGCTATTAACCTAATCATCTGAATCAACTAATTAACTCTAAACACCTGCAAAAGATTCCTGAGGCTTTTAAAAACTCCCAGTCTGTTTTATTACTCAAAACCGCAATCATGGGTAAGACTGCCGACCTGACTGCTGTCCAGAAGGCCATCATTGACACCCTCAAGCAAGAGGGTAAGACACAGAAAGACATTTCTGAACAAATAGGCTGTTCCCAGAGTGCTGTATCAAGGCACCTCAGTGGGAAGTCTGTGGGAAGGAAAAGGTGTGGCAAAAAACGCTGCACAACGACAAGAGGTGACCGGACCCTGAGGAAGATTGTTGAGAAGGACCGATTCCAGACCTTGGATGACCTGCAGAAGCAGTGGACTGAGTCTGGAGTACAAACATCCAGAGCCACCGTGCACAGGTGTGTGCAGGAAATGGGCTCCAGGTGCCGCATTCCCCAGGTCAAGCCACTTTTGAACCAGAAACAGCGGCAGAAGCGCCTGACCTGGGCTACAGAGAAGCAGCACTGGACTGTTGCTAAGTGGTCCAAAGTACTTTTTTCGGATGAAAGCAAATTTTGCATGTCATTTGGAAATCAAGGTGCCAGAGTCTGTAGGAAGACTGGGGAGAAGGACATGCCAAAATGCCTGAAGTCCAGTGTCAAGTACCCACAGTCAGTGATGGTCTGGGGTGCCATGTCAGCTGCTGGTGATGGTCCACTGTGTTTTATCAAGGGCAGGGTCAATGCAGCTAGCTATCAGGAGATTTTGGAGCATTTCATGCTTCCATCTGCTGAAAAGCTTCATGGAGATGACAATTTCATTTTTTAGCACGACCTGGCACCTGCTCACAATGCAAAAACCACTGGTAAATGGTTTACTGACCTTGGTATTACTGTGCTCAATTGGCCTGCCAACTCTCCTGACCTGTACCCCATAGAGAATCTGTGGGATATTGTGAAGAAGAAGTTGAGAGACGCAAGACCCAACACTCTGGATGAGCTTAAGGCCGCTATCAAAGCATCCTGGGCCTCCATCACACCTCACTAGTGCCACAGGCTGATTGCCTCCATGCCACGCCGCATTGAAGCAGTCATTTCTGCAAAAGGATTCCCGACCAAGTATTGAGTGCATAACTGAACATAATTATTTGAAGGTTGACTTTTTATAATAATATATAAAATATATATATATATACACAGGTCTTTCTAAAAAAAATAGCATATTGTGATAAAGTTCATTATTTTCCATAATGTAATGATAAAAATGAAACTTTCATATATTTTAGATTCATTGCACACCAACTGAAATATTTCAGGTCATTTATTGTTTTACTACTGATGATTTTGGCATAAAGCTCATGAAAACCCAAAATTCCTATCTCAAAGAATTAGCATATTTCATCTGACCAATAAAAGAAGTGTTTGTAATACAAAAAAGTCAACCTTCAAATAAGTATAAACAGTATATATACACTGCTCAAAAAAATAAAGGGAACACTTAAAAAACATAATGTAACTCCAAGGCAATTTGTAAAACACCCCCAATAAAGGAGTGGTTCTGCAAGTGGTGACCACAGACAACTTCTCAGTTCCTATGCTTCCTAGCTGATGTTTTGGTCACTTTTGAATGCTGGCGGTGTTTTCACTCTAGTGGTAGCATGAGACTACGGAGTCTACAAACCACACAAGTGGCTCAGGTAGTGCAGCTCATCCAGGATGGCGCATCAATGCAGGCTGTGGCAAGTAGGGTTGATGTGTCTGTCAGGGTAGTGTCCAGAGCATGGAGGCGCTACCAGGAGACAGGCCAGTACATCAGGAGACATGGAGGACGCCGTAGGAGGTCAACAACCCAGCGGCTACCTCCGTCTTTGTGCAAGGAGGAGCAGGAGGGGCACTGCCAGAGACCTACAAAATATTCACTCAAACGTTCAGAAACAGACTCCATGAGGGTGGTATGATGGCCCAACGTCCACAGGTGCAGGACGTTTGGCATTTGCCAGAGAACACCAAGATTGGCAAATTTCCCACTGGGGCCCTGTGCTTTTCACAGATGAAAGCAGGTTCACACTGAGCACATGTGACCGACGTAACAGAGTCTGGAGACGCCGTGAAGAATTTTCTGCTGCCTGCAACATCCTCCAGCATGACTGATTTGGCGGTGGGTCAGTAATGGTGTGGGGTGGCATTTCTTTCTACCTCTGGCCCTCCATGTGCTCACCAGAGGTAGCCTGACTGCCATTAGGTACTGAGATGAGATCCTTAGACCCCTTGTGAGACCATATGCTGGTGCCGTTGGCCCTGGGTTCCTCCTAATGCAAGACTATGCAAGACCTCATGTGGCTGGAGTGTGTCAGCATTTCCTGCAAGAGGAAGGCATTGATGCTATGGACTGGCCCGCCCAGGCGTTGTAGGGAGGTCATACGGGCATGTGGAGGCCACACACACACTACTGAGCCTCATTTTTACTTGTTTTAAGGACATTACATCAAAGTTGGATCAGCCTGTTGCTTTTGAGTGTGACACAATATCCAGACCTCCATTGGTTGATAAATTTGATTTCCATTGATAATATTTGTGTGATTTTGTTGTCAGAACATTCAACTATGTAAAGACGAAAGTATGATTAGTTCATTCGTTCAGATCTACGATATGTCTATAGTGTTAGCCCCAGTGAAATATTGCAATTCCTCAGCCATTCCTGTACATTTGACCAAAAACAAGCTATATATGGTCAACACCAAAATAGATTGTGACTCTGGTTGTCAACACTGCAAAATCTACCATGTTGGAAAGATTGTATCCCCCTTCTATATACACTTCCATTAGTTGCCAGCATTTTGTATAATCATTTAAATTAATACATTTAAAGTTTTGAATACATTGTCATTTTGTGCGTCCATTCATAAATCGTGTGCCATGGAATCGGTACATCAAAACTCTCCTACAAACTATTTTGCAATTTATGGCACAGCTGTCAAATTTTGTCCTTTTATGGAATTCTTACAGTGCCTTGTGAAAGTATTCGGGCCCCTTGAACTTTTGGCATGAAAAATTATTCAGCATTAATAAATTATTATAAGTCAATACTTTGTAGCGCCACCTTTTGCTGCGATTACAGCTGTAAGTTGCTTGGGGTATGTCTCTATCAGTTTTGCACATCGAGAGACTGACATTTTTGCCCATTCCTCCTTGCAAAACAGCTCGAGCTCAGTGAGGTTGGATGGAGAGCGTTTGTAAACAGCAGTTTTCAGTTCTGTTCACAGATTCTCAATTGGATATAGGTCTCGACCTTGACTTGGCCATTCTAACACCTGGATATGTTTATTTGTGAACCATTCCATTGTAGATCTTGCTTTATGTTTTGGATCATTGTCTTGTTGGAAAACAAATCTCCATCCCAGTCTCAGGTCTTTTGCAGACTCCATCAGGTTTTCTTCCACAGTGGTCCTGTATTTGGATCCACCCATCTTCCCATCAATATTAGCCATCTTCCCTGTCCCTGCTGAAGAGAAGCAGGCTCAAACCATGATGCTTTCACCACCATGTTTGACAGTGGCTTGTGGCAAACTTTAAACAACACTTTTTATGGATAACTTTCAGAAATGGCTTTCTTCTTGCCACTCTTCCATAAAGGCCATATTTGTACAGTATACGACTGATTGTTGTCCTATGGACAGACTCGCCCACCTCAGCTGTAGATCTCTGCAGTTCATCCAGAGTGATCATGGGTCTCTTGGCTGCATCTCTGATCAGTCTTCTTCTTGTATGACCTGAAAGTTTAGAGGGACGACCGGGTCTTGGTCAATTTTCAGTGGTCTGATACTCCTTGCATTTCAATATTATCACCTGCACAGTGCTCCTTGGAATGTTTAAAGCTTGGGAAATCTTTCTGTTTCCAAATCCGGCTTTAAACTTCTCCACAACAATATCTCGGACCTGCCTGGTGTGTTCCTTCTTCTTCATGTTGCTCTCTGTGCTTTCAACGAACCTCTGAGACTATTGCAGAGCAGGTGCAATATACGGAGACTTGATTACTAACAGGTGGATTCTATTTGTCATCATTAGTCATTTAGGTCAACATTGGATCATTCAGAAATCCTCACTGAACTTCTGGAGAGAGTTTGTTGCTGTTACAATGAGTAGATAGGAGACAGGCACAGGTACGATATCACGTAGTGCTTTAATACTTCCCAGAAACAAATGAGAATAAATGGAACACAGGTAGACTGCTCACAGGCAAAACATAGGTATAAGAATCGACAATGTGACAAGCCACCTCACTGCCTTATAACCAGACCCAGGCAGCTGGTAATCATCCCTAACAAATGGCACTTGCGTGCGTAACTGAGCATAGATATGCATAGAGTTCCACAGGCATCGAATGCCGTGAAAGAAAGTCCCACAATGTAACAGAACAAAACAAAAGTCAATATTCAGGCGAATCCGCTCCAACCCGTGTGTGGGCTTGACAGTATCCCCCCCGACAGGAACGGCTCCAGACGTAGAAGGGGACGGCAAGGTCCGCGGGCGGCCCCGCGGCCGTGGACCCGGGTGATCCGGCAGCCGGAGGTGGAAGTCACGGCACAAGAAGGGGTCGAGGATGTCCCGGGCAGCGACCCAACTGCGTTCCTCCGGACCGTAATCCTTCCAATCCACAAGGTATTGCAAATGTCCCCACCACCGCCTGGAGTCCAGCAGGTCCCGGATGGAATACGCCGTCTCACCGTCGATGGACAAGGGGGGAGGATGTGCATCCACAAAGGCGTTATTGTCCAGTGGACCCCGCACCGCCGGCCTGAGGAGGGAGACATGGAAAGTAGGTGAGAGTTTGAGTTGACGGGGCAGCTGAAGGATGTAGGACACCTCGTTAACCCGCCGGACGACCGGATATGGCCCAATGAAATGGGGGGACAGCTTTCTACAAGGGGTGTGGAGAGACATGTCCCGGGTGGAGATCCAGACACGATCACCAACTTGGAAAACAGGAGCCTCCTGCCAGTGGAGTCGGTGTCATCTGACTGCACGCTGCAACTGCGTATGCGCGGCGTTCCAGTGCCTCTCCGCGCGCCGGAACCATTCATCCACCGCAGGTACCTGGTCCGTACTCAGATGCCAGGGCGGCAAGGGGGGCTGGTACCCTAGAATACACTGAAAAGGTGTTAGTTGCGTTGATGAGTACCGGAGGGAGTTTTGGGCATACTCTGCCCACGGGAGTACATCAGCCCAGTCGCCCTGGTGGTCATGGCAATATGACCGGAGGAACCGCCCAATGTCCTGGTTAGTCCTTTCCGTTTGCCCGTTAGATTGTGGGTGGTAGCCAGACATGAGGCTGACCGCGACCCCCAGCCTCTCCATGAACAAACGCCAAACTCTGGACGTAAACTGGGGTCCGTGGTCCAACACGATATTCTCCGGCAGGCCGTAGTTGCGGAAGACATGGGTAAACAGGGCCTCAGCCGTCTGGAATGCTGTAGGTAGACTGGGAAAGGGCAACAGTTTACAAAACTTGGAAAACCGACCGCTACTAAGACTGTGATGAAGCCTCACTGATCTGACGCTGGGAGATCAGTGAGGAAATCAATGCTGATGTTTGACAAAGGTCATTGTGGGATGGGAAGAGGATGTAGCTTACTGTATGGCCGGTGACGTGGGCTGGTGCACTGGGCACAGTTGGCACAGGATGACACATTCCTACGGACCTCCCTCTCAATCCCCTGCCACCAGTACTTCTCCCGGAGCACTTGGAGCATTCGTAGCACCCCTGTGTGCCCCGTGGTAGGCAAGGTGTAAGCCCACACAATGACACGGTCCCTGTAAGCTAAAGGCACATAGACTAACCCAGGAGGGCAGGATGACGGCGCAGCCACGTCTCCCTGCTCCCGACGAATAGCCTCGTCTATGTCCCACACTATAGGTGCGACTATGCGTGACGGAGAAATGAGGGATGTGAGTCGGATGAGGGGAAAGAGAGTCGGCTTTCCCATTCTTAGAACCTGGATGATATGATATAGTGAATTTTAAACGTGTCATAAAAAGAGCCCACCTGGCCTGCCATTCATTTAATCGTCGGGCGATCCTGAGATACTCCAGGTTACAGTGGTCCATATCAGGAACGGATGATCCGCCCCCTCCAACCAGTGCCTGCAGGGCGTCCACCACCACCAGGAGCTCCCGGTCACCCACTGCGTAATTACGCTCCGCCGGACTCAGCTTCCTGGGGTGAAAGGCAGAAGGGTACAGTTTCGATGGGTTACCTTGCCGTTGGGATAAGATGGCACCCACGCCGACCTCCGAGGCATCAACTTCCACCATGAATGGTATGTCGGGATCCGGATGTCATAGAATGGGGGCCGTGTTGAACCTGTCCCCGAGTGTCCGGAATGCGCCGTCTGCAGCTGAAGACCATGCTAGCCGGCGCGCCCCGCCCTTCAGCAGAGCCGTCAGCGGCGCCGCCACAGAGCTGAAAGAACGAATACTTTTGCAAGGCACTGTATTGTACGTTTAAATACAATGAATTATTAAATATAAGAAAATGAGTTTGTAATAATTAAAGTTATTCAATGTAATTTAAATTGTGAAAAATTCCATAATATTGAATAAATGTGATTCCAGTTGGGGCTGAACGTGCACTACTATGTGTTCAGAGACCTGCCAGGTGACGTGCCTGGCAAAATGACGTTGGGTGTCGGCAGAATTCTTAAGATCTTGAAGGTGCCAAAGTTTGACCACTGGCAGGAGATATCCCTCCGTCGCATGGAACTTATCCAGGTCACATTATTGTTATTAGTATTACATCAGTATTGAAAACAATCATTATTTTCAATATAATTCTTTATGATTTAGTTTGGAATTAATAAAAATTTAATAAAAATTAATAGTAGCAGTACTAGTGGGGATGGTGCCCATGGCAGTTACCTCCAGTTTCCGAGAGCTTTTTGATTGTGTATTAAACTGTACTCCCTGAAACCTTGGTTTTCTTTCCAATTTCTCTCAAGGAAAGACCTACACTTTTAATATGTAATATAATCGTCTGTCTGTCTTGCTTTAAAAATTAGCTTTTCGTTTACAATTATGACAGATATGTAATTCTTACAGAGGTACAAAAAGTACAGTTCTAACGGTAGTCCTTGCACAATGCGAGGCTTTGTGCCTCCCATGATTCTGTTATTTGTTTAAAAAAAAAGCATCCTGACCAAATTCATCACATTGTGGTATGGCATCTCCTCCACCTCCACCAGAAGGTCCTGTAACAAGTAGTAAAAAGAGGACATCATCAAAGCCCAGCTCCCCAAATTGAGGACATCATCAAAGCCCAGCTCCCCAAATTGAGGACATCATCAGAGCCCAGCTCCGCTAAAATTGAGGACATCGACAGAGCCCAGCTCCTCCCATTGAGGACATCATCAGAGCCCTCCTCCTACCATTGAGGACATCAACAGAGGCCAGCTCCCCACACTGAGGACATCATCAGAGCCCAGCTCCTCCCATTGAGGAAATCGACAGAGCCCAGCTCCCCCCATTGAGGACATCATCAGAGCCCAGCTCCCCACATTGAGGA
>JACXGM010025754.1:5168-15293 GCA_016801145.1 Umbra pygmaea | reverse complement strand
TATTGTTATGTTTTGTGCTTTACTGATAAACAATTAAGTGGAAAAGAAATGTTATGGGTTTACTGTACTTTGTTGACGTTAAAATGTATTTAAAAAAATATGGTATCGAAAAAAGTATCGTTAAGGAACCGGTATCGAAACTGAGGTATCGAAATTGGCACCGGATCAAAAGATTTTGAACGATACCCAGCCCTATACACCACCTACCTAGCAAAAAATGTACATATTGATCAACGTTCTTTGACAGATTCTATTTAATTTTAAGTCACATTAGTGCACGTAAATACATAAACAAATACACAGTACATTAGGTCATGCTAACCAGCTTCTTTCCTCTGCTAGTGCTAGATCCTCTGGAACCGGCTGCTATATCCAGTTATTTTTTTGGGATACTAAAGGTTTCCATACACATCAGTCCATGTGGAACTCAGATGATCTAGCAAACATAGTAATAATCATCTTGGGTGGAGATGGTTAAGATAAAAAAATGACCACAAGCACTTTGTCATTGTTGCCATTGCTGGGTATTTTCCAAAACCACCACCGGTGCTAGTTCATCCTAGGCTCGACACTTTTACTGGTGGCCACTAACCATAGCAGCAGCTGCATTCACCCGATTATTTTCCTGCCTTTGCCATATTTCTTCATCAGTGTAGATCGTCTCAAACATGTATGGTTGGATATTACCATTCAATAACACTTGATCAAAGATGAAATTGGAAGAAAAAAGAATCCCGCTTGAAACTTCATATTTAGCTATGTAGCTTTTTAACGGAAGAATTACATAATTATTATTTACCTTTCTGGACACTTGTTGTGGTCGAGTCGGGAATTTACTGAACGTATTGAAAAAGGTGTTTTTAGTTACTGTCATGTTGCTCCCTTTGGTAATATGTGTTTTTTTTCTGATTTTACCAGTTTTCTGGCAAGTCGATATGTTTATCTTCCAGATCTTGCTTGATACTTCTGTCAGTCAATTATCATAATTTTCAAGTCTTCAGACATCTGCCTAGAGGAGCCCATGGTTGTTAAAATGAAGCAGAATAATCACATCACAGTCTGACAAATTATAGGGTATGGAGTTATTTTACAGTAATGGCTAAACACTGGAATTCAACAGACTGATCGGAGCCCTGAGTCAGTCAACTTTCTGACAATATCCATGATTTATATTTATAAATAATTGTATGTTTGGACCAGCAATTTCATTTTTGATCTATCAAATAACTGAAGGACACAGTAATATTTTGGTAGTAAAATGAGGTTCATAAAATGTGCAATATGCATAAAAATGAAATTAGACAGGTGCATGTTTATTTACAAGGTTATTGTAGGGCTACTGCCAATATACTACAGTGACATTCATTATTATTGAGAAAGGAAGACATTGTTTATTCTTTTAGCTCTACACTTCAAACATTTGGATTAAATGACACAAAGGTTTTCTGATTTTGAGATTTTGAGAATTTACATTTTAGTCATTTAGGTGACACTCTTATCCAGAGCGATTTAGATTGAATACAGGGTCACGCCCCTGGAGCAACGTAGGGTAAAGTGCCTTGCTCAAGGACACAATGCAATTTTGCACAGTCGGGAACCGGCAACCTACCTACTACAAATCTGACTCCCTAACCACTGAGCCATTTGACCCCCTAAAAACATTTTCTGCTTTTTATTTAACAGTATTTTTATACTGAGCTTGCAGGATTTCAATGACAATGAGGTTGAATTGCAGACTGTCAAGTCTAATTTGAGGGTACATTCATACATCAGTTGAACCGTTTAGGAACCATAGAACCTTTTGTACATAGTCCCTCAATTCTGTACATTGTTCCGCCCTGAGCAATTTTCTTACAATTTCATCTTTGATCAAGTGTTATTGAATGGTAATATCCAACCATACATGTTTGAGCCGATCTACACTGACGATCTATCAAATAACTGAAGGACACAGTAATATTTTGGTAGTAAAATGAGGTTCATAAAATGTGCAATATGCATCAAAATGAATTTAGACAGGTGCATAAATGTGGGCACCCTTGTCATTTTGTTGATTTGAATATCTTTACCTACCTAACACTGATTAATTGGAACACACAATTGGTTTAGGGAGCTCATTAAGCCTTAAAGTTCATAGACAGGTGCATCCAAGTGGCAGGCCAAGTAAAACGTAGAGAGAGGCATAGGCGAAGGATGGTGAGAACGATCAAAAACAGCCCATAGACCACCTCCAAAGATCTAAAACTTCATCTTGCTGCAGATGGTGTCCCTTTGCATCGTTCAACAATTCAGCGCACTTTGCACAAAGAGAAGCTGTACGGGAGAGTGATGCGGAAGAAGCCTTTTCTGCAAACACGCCACAAACAGAGGCACTTGAGTATGCAAACCCACATTGGGACAAGCCAGCTTCATTTTAGAAGAAGGTGCTGTGGACTGATGAAACAAATATGGAGTTATTTGGTCATAACAAGGGGCGTTATGCATGGCGGCAAAAGAACACAGCCTTCCAAGACAAACACTTGCTACCCAGAGTAAAATTTGGTGGAGGTTCCATCGTGCTGTGGGGCTGTGTGGCCAGTGCCGGGACTGGGAATCTTGTTAAAGTTGAGACCCAATTATTTATAAATGAAAGTCATGGAATTTGTCAGGGGTCAGTATGTGTCAGTATTTGGGACAAAATCTTTTATTACCAGTATTCTACACACAACTCCACCATATTTCACTAATCGCATGGTGGTTTTTTGTGGATCATGTAATTTTATTTCCTCCCAGACTTCCTCTTGCTATCACTCTGGTGCAGGTTTATCTTTGTCCTGTTTGTCACACAGCATTTTTCCATAATTTTTAGATATTTGAGATTGTGGAAAGGTGAGCATTTGATCACTTTGGATGTCTTCTTCTTAATGAAGATCATTATAAGCCTTCCATCCTACAGCTCTTCCTTGGCGTACTAGGTTGGTTTTAGATATTTTTTTGCAGTGTAGTGCCAAAGAAATATTTCACATGTGGCACTATATTCCAGAATTTCTTCAGTGAAAGTTGTAGACATTACTGTTCAATATCTCAACACTGTCCTTTCTCCAGTACAGGAACAGAGTGTGGTCATATTTTTGATAATAACTTTGAGCTTTGCTTCCCTATCTTCTGAGCAGAATCGAACACCTTGCAATGCGAAGATTTAATAGTTGAATATGGCAGTGCCTTCAGTAAACGCATTTGTCAGGCTACATTAGGGCAGATTTTTGTGAGCTGTGAAGTGTTTGTTTTCCTGCTCCGCTGGTAAGGCCCTGTGGTAGAATCTCCACTGAGGTGTGATAGGAGGAGGACAGACAGCTGTGTTGGCAGGTGTTTATTGGCAGCCTCCCTCACGGCCGTCAGCTGAACAGCGCACGGCTCTGCTCGATCGCCTCCGAGGGGTGTGGAGCAGGGGCCAGGAAGTTGAGAAATACCCATTAGCTGTTCATCAAGGCTGTTACAATAACATAAAACCATCTCCTCACTGTCATACGGCTTTAGCTTCTGATTTACGACTGTTATTAACGCACACACACTCCACAAACCCGCGGCGATTTCCGCTCACTGGCTTTCACACATTGGCTGCATATACAGACTTGTTCACACGGGACCTAGAAGCTGTCAGTCTGGACCAGAACATGAGTCAGTTGTAACCCTTATTATGGACCATCTTCACTATGTCCTGAGCCTCTGAAGCTTTGCCTTTCTGGGAGTTATCAGGTATTAGGTGATTGACTTCATGGATGCACGTAAAGCCAATGAGACCAGTCAGTCAGCCTCTGAAACAGCTAGCCTTTACAAATCCACGTCAGTCAGTGCCTCTTCAATTGCTTCACTCAGAAATGTATGTACTGTCCTGTCATTCTCTCTTTGATTGGGGAACTTAACGTTTGAGGCATTAGTGGGTTTTGGTAGGTGGTGGATCAGCATGAGGGCATTTAGAGAGATCCCACTCAAACATCTTTTGTATAGCCCCGACTCGGTGTGAAATATGTTTTCGGAGCCTGCAGCTGGTTATGTCAGCGACGCAAGCAGGGTCTCCCTGACGGCCCTGAGCGACCCGCCGACTGATTGACGTCTCGGAGTGGCAGCGCCTCAAAACAAGCCGTTGCCCGGTCCGAGTGCAGACAGAAACACTTTGTTCTGGGACTGGGGCCTGGGCCAATCCAAACAGGACCTGGATCCAATCCTACCTCTCCACACTACTAAGTCTGCGGTGTTGGGGCGGGGGTTGGGGGGAGACTATGGTGGAAGGATCAGGGGTAGTGTCTTTGTTTATCCTGGTCTCGGCACCGTTGATGGTGTTTCAGGTTTGGGCGAAGTGAGATCCAAACCCCCTTTCATCCCACACTAACCACAGCCTGCCCTCGGTGTAATTGGTTTTTGTGGTGTTGTGTCTTTGCTGCCGCCATCACAAGAGGCCTTCACTGGATTCAGCTGTCTCATGACCCTGCACTGTGTGTGTGTGGGTGGGTGTGGGAGGGCGCGGTCAGGTGCCAGTAAACTCGCTGCTCATTCAATTATAGATAAGGCAGTGTTTGAACACCTCTGATTGATTCCAAGTGCGGTGCTTGAAGTCTGAGGAGACGATCAGAGGAGTGGGGTGGGATGGGGGGGTGCTCACAGCCTGGGGCGTGAGGGGGGGTGAGGAAATGGAGATACGCTCCATATGCTTTCTCAGTGACACATTAAAGTGAGTGGAAAGCAGGGCTTTATGCTCTGCCTGTACTGCTGACAGACGCACTGGCCTGCCGAGGCAGCCTGACTGACTGGTTGCCGCCTGACTGACTGCCTACAGTCTTCTGACTGACTGCCTGTGATTTTGTGCTTCATTGACCAGAGCTGCTCATCCTACTCTTACTGCATTCACAGCTCTGTTTCACTCTTAGACTGGGTCTGTAAGCTTATCCTGGCATTGAACCCAGGCCCTCCACATACCCTAAGGTCATCTGAGGTCGACAACACACCCTGAGGGCATCTTGTTGTTGCCGTCTTGTTTGGGTTTACTGTAGCACTCCCATTGATTCTACTCTCCAGTTTCACCATTACCGTGTCCGGGCTCTGAGGCAAAAGGCATGCGGTTAAATCTGATCATGGGTCTGTCTTCCGTTCCCTACTTCGCCAATCCTACCAGAGGTTTTTGTACCCAGCGTGGGTGAGTTAATATGCGCAGTGGGGCTGTCCCACGTCGTAAATTAGCGTGCAACCCTTGTAAATGACTTCTGCCCTAGAACAGTGTTAAAAATAGTTCCTACGCGATGGTGATTGATGGGTTCTAGTGACTAGGAATTCCTGTGTTGAGGCTAAACCTGGCCAGAGGGGAGCATTTTACTGGTGTCTTCAAGCACCACCTTGAATGAGACTGTGAGAAACTTTTCTTGATACACCTCAGGCTCAGGTCGACATCCATGGCTACAACTAAGCCCAGGATGTATGATCGGCTTACTAATTAGCAACATATACAGTTGATGGAAAACGCCTTTATTTTTGTTGGTTAGCAATTCACAATTGATACCAGGTTTTTAAATATGGATAACACCATATTTGTGGTTTTAACAATGTTTAGCAAATGTTATTTGTTCATGACACAGAACCCATGGGAAGCATTTGGTATCGTTCGTTCTTTCTCTGTAACATGATGCGTGTGTTTCACACCTGCTGGTGTATTCCACGATTGTACTCACGTGTCACCTTTATAAAGTTACAGCCGGAATGTGACAGCGTACTTAACAGGGGATGTTTTTCTCGTGTGAAAAGATGAGTGAACCTGGTGTGACCTTACAGGTACTTCCCAGCTGCGGTATGTCTGCTTTCACTGTCTACCTGAAATACTCACCTGAAATACTCACTGTCTACCTGAAATACTCACCGGAAACGATCGTGTGAAGTTAACATGCTTTCTCAATTCGTTTTTTACCAGTATCTTTTTTTTATATTTTAAATGAATGCCTGTGGCCAAATACACAAAAGCATTTTACAACTACATTCAGCCGTGAATAGCTGTTGTTGTTGAATGGGATGGTTCAAGGGCTTAGAACATGTTTATAATAACTTCTACAGTGTGAATTGAAAGTTTATAAATAAAAAGGTGTGTGCTAATATAACAACAATCTCCTACCTAATCCCCTTTTAGACATATGAACGGTGTCGTGTCGAAACCGCTTCCATCCCGGCATAGTTTTATGTCTGTAAAGGTACTCTATGTCTGTAAAGGTGCTCTATGTCTGTAAAGGTGCTCTATGTCTGTAAAGGTGCTCTATGTCTGTAAAGGTGCTCTATGTCTGTAAAGGTGCTCTATGTCTGTAAAGGTGCTCTATGTCTGTAAAGGTGCTCTATGTCTGTAAAGGTGCTCTATGTCTGTAAAGGTGCTCTGTCTGTAAAGGTGCTCTATGTCTGTAAAGGTGCTCTATGTCTGTAAAGGTGCTCTATGTCTGTAAAGGTGCTCTATGTCTTTAAAGGTGCTCTATGTCTGTAAATGTACTCTATGTCTGTAAAGGTACTCTGTCTGTAAAGGTACTCTATGTCTGTAAAGGTACTCTATGGCTTTTTAAGTGCTGGCGATGAGGTCCCCCCTTGTCTTGATAATGATTCTCCTAACTTCATACTTAAATAGACTAGCTTGTTAACACACATTCATTCACTATATCGATTATATATTAGCCATCAGGGAAGGTTATATGATTAACCTTTATAATTGATATATCATTGATATAGAGATGATATGTTTTTACGATGCCATTGAGGTATGAAGTTAGAAAAAGGCAGCATTTTCTAGACAATATGAACGTGCCCAGTTCCAGCTCCCTTACTTGCTTCTCACAGCTGCATTGCATAGCTTTTAATTATCAGTTGCTCTTATATCAAATCAACACAGCGGTTTCATCAAGGCTTTGGTTACACAATTAATACTAATTGACTAGGTAGGCAGGATTACTAATAAGAAATCTGTTCAGAATATTTTTAGCCTAGTTTAAACTAATTTACGTATTCACCATTCCTAAGTAATACATTTTCCTCAGATGCATATTGAATGCATGAAGTTGTCTTTAAGTTTTTTGTAAAGTTTGACCATCTCCTCTTTTTTGTTTTGAAGATGATCACTTGGTATGTTTTTTGGAAGTTCAAAATATTATTTAATCAAATTCAGTATGTATACTATTTCGATATAAATCTAGCAGTTTTTTTTGCTGGCAGAAAATCAATAAAGAATGTGTTCTGTTGTCAGGGAAACAATATCTAACATTCTATGCCTGCACAGAATTATAATGTATGAAAACGTGTAGCTGCTTCAGAGCTATCATATTTTTTATGTATCGGCAATGAATATGTGACAAGGATACTAGATTGCATTTTTCGGTCTTTTCATTGGAATACCCTCCTAGAATATTTTCAGTTTGAGTACGTGTGTTCGTTTTTTGGCCACCTGCTGACAACCCCTTAAATATTGTGTAGATGTTTTTACCAACTACATACATTAATGTTTGGTTTGACTGCTAGCTTTGCGAGCTACCAGAAATCTGCTGGCTGCTTTTAAGTAGTTCATCAAAAATATAGTTTTATAGTTTAATTTTAATTAGGAGAGAACACAGTGTCTGGTCTTCTATCACTTATGAACTAGCAAGAGAGTCATATTCGATTACTAACCCCCCAAACCCAGACAGCAGTAGCCAATTGTACCAACCTTCGCAGTTCCCCTGGGATAATGCCCCATTCTAACCTTCAATGGAACAGTAACCAAACACCCCTGTCTGTCTGCCTGCTTCATATAGCAAGTCACATGAAACACATTGTCTGTAGGAGGTCTGCATTTTCATGAACAACATGGTGTAGCTAGCAAATTAATAAGTACCAAGTCCCAGTGTCACCCGGCCCACAAGTCATAACTTGTCCTAGCATGTTGGTGGGGTTATGAGGTTTGAGCAAACGTTCAGGGCAAAGCCAGTACAGACGGCAGAATGTTTTCAGGGGATTGTGGAGTTAGACAAACAGTGACACTGCCAGCTGACTCTGTTATCCTACACGACACTTCCTGTCTCTCTGCTTTGCCAATTTGTCTGTCGATCGGTCCCCACTCAGGTCAGTACACATCCTGGTCACACACCCCCTGACTGTGAGCTTGTCAATCATCCTGCCAGTCATCCTTTCACACAGTCCAGTGGGACATCTCTCCTTCACACTCTGTCCTGTCTGTTTTCTCTACCAAAGATTCTCCATCTTCTCTGCCTTCTGGATTCGCGTCTTCCTTTTGTGCTGGTTTCTTCAACTGTCTTCTGGTCCTTATACCTCTCTGTCCTTATGTCGTCTTTTCTATAATCTGTCCTGACCAGAGCGTCTGGGTCTTCATCACCATGACAGCCTTTCATTAACACCAGCGGCTGACAAGGTTTTCAGAAGCCGGAACCCTCCGGAACCTCTGGGCGGCTTATTACCACGCCTGCACTGCAATGACTTAACAGAACCAGGTCTGGGGTCAGTGCTTTAAAACATCAACAACTGTATTGTACATGGGACAGAAAATTCAAAACTGTTTATATTAACCCTTAAACCCATGGGTTAGCTAACTCATCAACAGCGTGTCCACGTAAACATTATAGTTACTTAGAGTATATTGTTGAGTACAATGATGTCAAAGGGCACTAAACATTCATGCACTACAGTAAATGGGTCTCTGCATTAGATTTCACCATTAGAATAACAATCATTTCAAGATGGCCTCCCAACACGGTTCCATCTTTGCAGTGTGAATCTCGAGGTGGCTTATGCTCAACGTCATGTGGTGAAGATTAGTGAGGCCTTATTAAAGTGCAACTTTATCACAAGGATATTGATCACATATTGTAGATATTGATCACATATATATTGATCACATAGATATTGATCACATAGATATTGATCACATAGATATTGATCACATAGATATTGATCACATAGATATTGATCACATAGATATTGATCACAAATATATTGATCACAAATATATTGATCACATAGATATTGATCACATAGATATTGTCCTATTAAGTTTCTATACTTTCCACAAAATCCTGACTCCATGTCATTTCTGACTATCAGTTATTTCTGCCAACTACGCCTTATGCTATGTCATGGAATTCAGAGTAAAATATAACATATATATTTTATGTCTTATAATGCTGCTTTAGGAGCATAAACATATTGAATATACTTGACATTTACTATGAGTGTCTGTTTTCTTCAAATCTGCAAAATAGTAAAAATGCTATCATGTCCATTTTAAGACAGTGTGCAGAACAGCCATTGGTAGGGGGGGAAAATACAGGCTCCATAACTTCACTGCATCTGGTGAGGGCCCCCCCGCCTGCCCAGCCCTGGATGTATCATGACAGGCCCAGTGGATGGAGCATGTTCCCTGGGCCATCTAGTTCACTTGTTAGTGCCGACACAGACGAGGCAAACATGTTGTTATCGCGTACAAGGGCCTGTTTGTTCAGTGAACGATCGAGTTACAGGGCCAGACAGCGAGCGTTTTCAGGGGTAAATGCTAATCGCATGCCTTTTCATAGGAAAGGAACATTTTTTAGATAACCCGATCCCCCCGTATTGTCCCTAGCTCAAGGTTTTAGGAGCTGGCGGTGTGTGATGGTGCAACATTAGCATCCTGAATGCTTTGCCCAGTATCCCCAACTTCAATCTAGGCAAAGCCAGCAGCAGTAGATACATTCATGAGATTGATTATCCCACATTGCTTTTTGTCTGTGAGCCTGCTCTTTGACACAAAAGTATAGAGAGGGAATCTCTGTGCTACTGAGCACCAGGCCTGATATCCATTTGAGTCATCAGTGTGCCGTTGTGTAAATGTCTTGGTTTTACCCATTTATTACTGTGTTTGTCTATTGGTGGGACTTAGTTGAAGATCAGACCAAATGTTACAACCAAAGGGTTCACATACTTCCTGTTTTTTGATTGCATATCGTCCTTTTCCCATACTGTACACATAAATGTACAGTAGGAGCCAGAAGAGTACCTCTAACATCTCTCTTACACACACACACACACACACACACACACACACACACACACACACACACACACACACACACACACACACACACACACACACACACACACACA
>JACXGM010025753.1:0-15169 GCA_016801145.1 Umbra pygmaea | reverse complement strand
CATGGTATTACTGTGCTCAATTGGCCTGCCAACTCTCCTGACCTGAACCCCATAGAGAATCTGTGGGATATTGTGAAGAGGAAGTTGAGAGACGCAAGACCCAACACTCTGGATGAGCTTAAGGCCGTTATCGAAGCATCCTGGGCCTCCATCACACCTCAGCAGTGCCACAGGCTGATTGCCTCCATGCCACGCCGCACTGAAGCAGACATTTCTGCAAAAGGATTCCCGACCAAGTATTGAGTGCATAACTGAACATATTTATTTGAAGGTTGACTTTTTCTTTTTTTTTCGTATTAAAAACACTTCTTTTATAGGTCAGATGAAATATACTAATTCTTTGAGATTTTCATGAGCTGTATGCCAAAATCATCAGTATTAAAACAATAAATGACCTGAAATATTTCAGTCGGTGTGCAATGAATCTAAAACATATGAAAGTTTAATTTTTATCATTACATTATGGAAAATAATTAACTTTATCACAATATGCTAATTTCTTGAGAAGGACCTGTACTTTTTTTACTTGGGTGTGCAGTATTTTTCTGGGAATATCCAAATACTATATATTAGACAGTGTTCTGTAATTTAAAAACAACGCTTAGTATTTCTGATGAGGAGTGTAATGATAATTTAGTTGGCATATGGATTGGGCACATGAAATGAAACAATCTGAATCCAAAATATATACAATGGTTATATCCTTAGAAGTGAAGGGTTTTCCTATATGGCATGTAACAGTAGAGAACTGGCTAGAACCGGATTCTGCTGACCACCATTTTGAAATGTGAAACTGACTGTGAGGCTTACCTCATTGGTCCTTATGGGGTGCCATAACAGGAAGTGGCTACGGTAGTTGTCAAGCAAGAGCGGTGCATAAGAATGTGTGATGACAACTTAGCATTTCTGATATTGTAACGTCCGGCCCTGTGAGGGCTGTGAACTGGACTTTAGTGTTTAAGTTGCTTTCCTGTGTGTATTTCCTTCATGTATTGTGTTTTGGTTCCCCCTTGTGTCTGTTTCGATTATTGCTTTATGTTATGGAGTTGTTTGAGGTACGTCATCGTTAGTATTGATCCCAGGTGTTTTGTGTTAGTCTTAATTTGGTGTGGTATTTAGCCCTTGTGTTCTGCCCTGTCTCTTGTCGGTCAATGTTCTCTGTTACGTGTTCCTGTCAGGTATCCCTCGGTGTTGTGGTGTGTTACGGATATAGATAGTCCTGTTTTGCCCATCGTGGCAGTTTTGATTTATATTCTAAGTGTTTTGTGAATAAACGCTATTGATTTATTGCAACTTCTTCGCTCCTGTCTCTACCTCTATACATCCATGATTGGAACCGTGACAGATTGACCTACCCTACAATATGAGACAGCGAAGGAGCTCTTCCTTAGCCCCGAGAGGTCTGTCTTACGAGGGGACTCTTGATCGCCTCAACCGCCAGATCATGGACCAGGCATGGGCTATGGGCTACTCCCCGGAGGATGTACGCTACGATGCCGTGGGAGTAGCCTGTTTTGGTAGTAGCTGGCTGGAGGAGGCTGACAACGGCACAGAAGAGTGTTTTCTTCTGGAGGACGACGAGGAGTTCTCTCCCTGGGATGATGAGAGCAACGAGAAGGAGGACGTTCGACAAGCCTGGAACAGTCTCATGGACAAGATCCAGGGAGCCATTCCACTCGATAGGCCTCCCCACCTTTCTAAGGGGGTATCCCGGGCCCCAGTTACTCTCTCCAGCCCTCCTAGCTCTCCTATGTGCCAGGCTTCCCCAGTCAGCCTACAGGATAGCTTAATTAGCTCCAGTACTAGCTCTCAGGCTAGCTTTATTTGCCCCTCTAGCTCCTCCAGAACCCAGGCTAGGTCCCCTAGCAAAGTGACTAGCCCCCCTAGATTTCTAGCTAGCGGTTCTCCCAGCAGGATTAGCCCCTCTAGCTCCCAGGCTGGACTAAGAAGCCCCACTAGCTCCCAGGCTAGCTTAGTTAGCCCCGCTAGCTCCCAGGCTAGCTTAATTAGCCCCGCTAGCTCCCAGGCTAGCATTATTCGACCCCCTGTTTGCTCCCGGGCTAACCCCAGTAGCTCCCCTAGCACCCAGGCTAGCTCCCGTAGCACCAAGGCTAGCTCTCCCAGCATCAAGGCTAGCTCTCCCAGCATCAAGGCTATCTCTCCCAGCATGCATGCTAGCACCCTTAGCTCCCAGGCTAGCAACACCCCTAGCCTACAGGCTAGCTTCCGTAGGGCTCTTACCACGGCCCCTAGGGCTTTCCTCCTGTCCCACGTTAGGGACCCTATTCCCAGGATAGGGTGGGTTAGGGGTCTAGGGAGAGGGCAGGAGGTTGGCCTGCCATCGGAGAGAGACCTGGTAGCCCTCTCTATTTCCCAGTTGGAGGGAGGGGCCCTTACCTTCGCCCTGGCCCTTTTGGAGGACCACGAGGGGTTCACCCGCCTACTGCAGTCCATGTTTGGTCTCTCTAAGTTGGCCGACGAGCCGCCTCTCCACAAGATGGCCGCCTCGCCATCTTCACTGCCACAGTAACCGGCAGCAGCCTGCCCACCACCACAGTCTCCGGCAGCAGCCTGCCCACCGCCACAGTCTCCGGCAGCAGCCTGACTACCGTCACAATCTCCGGCAGTAGCCTGCCCACCGCCACAGTCTCCGCCAGCAGCCTGCCCTTAGCCTCCAGCAGCCTGCCCTTAGCCTCCAGCAGCCTGCCCACAGCCTCCAGCAGCCTGCCCTCAGCCTCCAGCAGCCTGCCCTTAGCCTCCAGCAGCCTGCCCTTAGCCTCCAGCAGCCTGCCCTTAGCCTCCAGCAGCCTGCCCTCAGCCTCCAGCAGCCTGCCCTCAGCCTCCAGCAGCCTGCCCTCAGCCTCCAGCAGCCTGCCCTCAGCCTCCAGCAGCCTGCCCTCAGCCTCCAGCAGCCTGCCCTCAGCCTCCAGCAGCCTGCCCTCAGCCTCCAGCAGCCTGCCCTTAGCCTCCAGCAGCCTGCCCTTAGCCTCCAGCAGCCTGCCCTCAGCCTCCAGCAGCCTGCCCTCAGCCTCCAGCAGCCTGCCCTCAGCCTCCAGCAGCCTGCCCTCAGCCTCCAGCAGCCTGCCCTCAGCCTCCAGCAGCCTGCCTTCAGCCTCCAGCAGCCTGCCCTCAGCCTCCAGATGCCTGCCCTCAGCCTCCAGATGCCTGCCCTCAGCCTCCAGCAGCCTGCCTTCAGCCTCCAGCAGCCTGCTCTTCGCTGCCATGGTTACCAGCTTCCTGCTCTCCGCTGCCTCAGCCGCCGCAGTTGTCCGGACCCCCTGCTCAGCCGCCGCAGTCGTCAGGACCCCCTGCTCAGCCGCCGCTGTCCTCCGGACCCCCTGCTCAGCCGCCGCTGTCCTCCGGACCCCCTACTCAGCCACCGCTGTCCTCCGGGCCCCCTTCTTAGCCACCGCTGTCCTCCGGACCCCATGCTCAGCCGACGCTGTCCTCCGGACCCCCTGCTCAGCCGCCGTTGACACCACCGTCCGGACCCCCGTCGCTGACACCACCGCCCGGACCCTCGTCGCTGATGCCACCGTCCGGGCCCCCGTCGCTGACACCCCCCTGCTTGTGCCAGGGCTCACAGACCCCCTGCTTGTGCCAGTGCTTCAAGACCCCCTGCTTGTGCCAGGGCTCCAAGACCCCCTGCCCGTGTCAGGGCTCCCAGACTCTCTACCCGTGTCAGGGCTCCCAGACTCTCTGCCTGTGTCAAGGCTCCCAGACTCTCTGCCTGTGCCAGGACCTGGGCTGCCTGAACTGCCTTTCCCCCCGCTGTCTGTCCCTCCTGACCCCGGGCCCTCTGTCCCTCCTGACACCGGGCCCTCTGTCCCTCCTGACCCCGGGCCCTCTGTCCCTCCTGACCCTGGGCCCTCTGTCCCTCCTGACCCCGGGCCCTCTGTCCCTCCTGACCCCGGGCCCTCTGTCCCTCCTGACCCCGGGCCCTCTGTCCCTCCTGACCCTGGGCCCTCTGCCCTTCTTGTCCCCGGTCCCCTTGTTTTGCCCACCCCGGTGTTGTGGGCTTGGGGGGGGGGGCTACTGTAAAGTCCAGCCCTGTGAGTGTTGTGAACTGGACTTTAGTGTTGCTTTATGTTATGGGACTGTTTGAGGTACGTCATCGTTAATATTGATCCCAGGTGTTTTCTGTTAGTCTTCATTTGGTGTGGTATTTAGCTCTTGTGTTCCTCCCTGTCTCTTGTCGGTCAATGTTCTCTGTTACGTGTTCCTGTCAGGTTACCCTCAGTATTGTGGGGTGTTACGGATATAGATACTCCTGTTTTGCCCGTCGTGGCAGTTTTGATTTATATACTAAGTGTTTCGTGAATAAATGCTATTGATTTATTGCAACTCCTTCACTCCTGTCTCTACCTTCATCCATCCACGAATGGAACTATGACAGATATGAACTAATAAAGTCTGTTGAATCACTTTTTGAATATGGAAGAATTACAGAGCTGGCTATGATTTTGCCATAACAGTTCAAAGATTGCTTACATTTTAAATACTTCCAATACTTCTTAAAATGTAGTAATCTACCACACAAAACTTTAAAGCATTAAAGCAAACTCCAGCAAATTTACGTGTACATTTCAATTGAAGTATTACTATAATAATTATTGTAATAAGGGTTGATGGTGCAGGAGTTACTGAGACAAACGCAAAAGTATTTCAATGTAAAACAAAATGGCGTTTGATCCGAATATAACTGAGGCAAAACAAAACAGCTTCAATGAGCCAAAAGTACTATCAAGTATAGCTACATATACACTTACACATAACACAATGACAATGACAGACAGCTAACAAGACAAGACCCCAAACTTAAAGTAGTAATGAGGAAAAGGAGACTGGATGTGTCTTGTTAACTGACAAGATATAAGCAACGGTTGGAAAAATAATTGAACTGTCCAGGCGAAACAGTACATGAAAAGTAAAATGGAGTTGATCATATTGACTCCAGCTCACCATCAGGGGGAGACTGTGACAATGATAAGTTTAAAAAAAAATATATTTCTTAATATAATGTGAGACTGGTCAGAATTGGTTTCCCTTAAATTGTACATAGAAAATAGAAAATATTTTATCAATACAATACAGAATAAAAAACAGTACTACACAGTACTACAAAGTACTACGGAATACTGAAAAACAGCTCAATAGAACTACTATATGAAGCAAAACACAACAAAATACTCACCCACTCGTCTCCTCCTGGAAGAGGCTTACAGGAAGAAACACACATCTGGTTATTTACATATTGTGAGGATGTGTGTGGAAGCATGTGCAGATGTTTGTGTGGGTGTGCTTCTTTACTCATTGCCAATGAGTAAATATGCACATTATCTATGTGTAAATATTAGCATTACCTATGTGTAAATAGCGCATTACCTATGTGTAAATATGCACATTACCTATGTGTAAATATGTGCATTACCTATGTGTAAATATGTGTATTAAGTATGTGTAAATATGCACATCCCCTGTGTAACTATGTGGGTGGATGTGTTCATGTCTGTGTAAATATGTGCATTACCCAGGTGTAAATATGCACATTACCTATATTTAAATATGTACATTACCTATGTGTAAAATGCACATTACCTATATTTAAATATGTACATTACCTATGTGTAAATATGCACATTACCTCTATTTAAATATGTACATTACCTATGTGTAAATATGCACATTACCTATATTTAAATATGTACATTACCTATGTGTAAAATGCACATTACCTATATTTAAATATGTACATTACCTATGTGTAAATATGTACATTACCTATATTTAAATATGTACATTACCTATGTGTAAATATATACATTACCTATATTTAAATATGCACATTACCTATGTGTAAATATACACATTACCTATGTGTAAATATGTGCATTATCTATGTGTAAATATGTGCATTACCTATATGTAAATATGTGTATTAAGTATGTGTAAATATGTGCATTACCTATGTGTAAATATGTGTATTAAGTATGTGTAAATATGCACATCACCTGTGTAACTATGTGGGTGGATGTGTTCATGTCTGTGTAAATATGTGCATTACCCAGGTGTAAATATGCACATTACCTATATTTAAATATGTACATAACCTATGTGTAAAATGCACATTACCTATATTTAAATATGTACATGACCTATGTGTAAATATGCACATTACCTATATTTAAATATGTACATTACCTATCTCTTCAAGTTCAGCAGTCATAGACTTGGAGCGCAGAGTGAGTGATGTGCTGGGGGCTCTCTTAGGTGGAGGAGGTGCTGTGGACAATGTCAGACAATGTTTTAAAGAGACCAACAATGAAATAAATCATGCACAGTGACAAAAACTCACAAACATATGTACACACTACATGAAGCATAGGGAACTGAAGCTAGATGTTTTGGTTTCCATTTGGCAATTTAAAGCTATTCTTAATGAACATATTTTTGTTGAGTGTAATTGTTATTTGTAATTGTGTTGTGTTTCTGTATTTTTTTAAATGATGCTGTACACAGAGCTCAGCTGTGAAAGAGACCTGTGTCTCAGTCGGATACACACCAATGTAAATACATGCACACACAAAGTTTTTCCTACCTTTCTTGCGGACCAAGTCAGACTCTGGTTTGCGTGTGACAGAAACCACCTTCATTAGGAGCTGACTTCCTCCCTGACGGATCAGCGACACCACCTGTCTATGGCCCACCTTCACCACATTACTGCCATTCACCTGCACACACATACACTCCTGTTTACTACCTTTTCAAATAACATTTTAAATTTTAGAAAGTATGTGATGATAGCAATGCAAATCTTAACTTGATTAATTTCTTTCCAAGAAAGGTTTGGAAATGACCAATGCCTTTGCCAGCATGAAAACAAAACAGTGAAACTCTGGGGAGAAAACATTGAAATGTTGGGTCCATGGCCAGGAAAGGCCCGGTCATCAAGAGGCAGGTGAAAAAAAAACACACAAATTCTGAAAAAATCCAAGCATTGATCATGCAAGAATGGGCTGCCATCAGTCAGGATGTGGCCCAGATTAATTAACTGACAGCATGCCAGGGTGGATTTGTGACAACAGCTGTTGTAAAAACGGCTTTATAAAATAAATTTGATTGATTGATTGTAAAGGTCTTGAAAATAAGGGTCAACACTGCAAATATTGACTCTGCATAAACATAATGTAATTGTCAATAAAAGACATAAGAAGACTGAAGCAGCAAACTTTGTGGAGACCAATTATTGTCTCAGAACTTTTGACCATGACTGTACAAGATGACTCCAGGTTTGATCTGCCTAGTCTGGGAGAGGAACCAGCTTGTTCCTTTTTCCAGAGGAGACTGTCGGTGATGGAAACCACCCAAGCACCTGCCACTCAGGCATTGACAGGCAACCAGGAGGAGAGACTTCCATCATGTCAGGACCCTGACCATGTACCATCATGGAGAATGCAGAAGGCTTTCCCAGAAGGTTGTGTAGGTTTGTTATTTACTCACCATGCATAGCCACGTCATCATGTTGCTAATAGAATGTAATATATGCAGCTCCTAAATTTCTGGTTGTGCTCGTAAATAGCAACAGCCAATGTAACCTCCATAGCTTCTTGTTTCAGGTAAAAATGCAGGGAATTCAAATTCTAACCAACCGCATAGTAGATTAATTTAGCTTAATATTTAAATGAAAATAAAACAAAACAATGAAATTAAAGCAAGTAAAACGTCGGGCTGGGGAATGGTTGCAGTTTGGTGGCCTGGGGATCTCATCGCTACTTTTTGCAGATGATGTGGTCCTGTTGGCATCATCGGCCTGTGACCTTCAGCACTCACTATATTGGTTCACAGCTGAGTGTGAAGCGGCTGGGATGAGGATCAGTACCTCTAAATCTGAGGCCATGACTCTTAGCAGGAAACCAAGGTGCCTACTCCAGGTAGGGAATGAGTCCTTACCCCAAGTGAAGGAGTTCAAAAATAGTTTGCGAGTCAGGGGACAATGAAGCGGGAGATTAGCCAGAGAATCGGCACAGCGGGGGCGGTATTACACTCAATTTCTCGCAACGTTGTGATGAAAAGAGAGCTGAGCCAGAAGGCAAAGCTCTTGATCTACCGGTCAGTTTTTGTTCCTACCCTCACCTATGGTCATGAAGGCTGGGTCATGACCAAAAGAATGAGCTCCAGGGTACAAGCGGCCGAAATGGGTTTCCACAGTAGGGTGGCTGTCATCTCACTTAGAGATAGGGTGAGAATCTCAGTCATCTGTGAGAGTACATCTCAAGAGTAGAGCTACTGCTCCTTTGCATCGAAAGAAGCCAGTTGAGGTGGTTTGGGCATCTGGTAAGGATGTCCCCTGGGCGCCTCCCTAGGTAGGTGTGTCAGACACATCCAGCTGGGAGGAGGCCTCAGGAAAAGGTGGCTGGATTATATCTCCGACCTGGCCTGGGAATGCCTCGGGATCCCCTAGTCGGAGCTGGTTAATGTGGCTCAGGAAAATGAAGTTTGGGATCCCCTGCTGGAGCTGCTGCCTCCGCGACCCAACCCCGGATAAGCGGACGAAGATGGATGGATGAATAGGTGTAGATAGCGAGACAGTTGATCAGAAAGTTCAGTTATTGCTGTTTTAATTGACATGAAACCTGTCATGCTAGTTGGAAAGCTCTGGCTATGGCTCGCTAGCTATTGCTAAATAATTTTCTTTAGATGGCTCAGGTGGCTCAGTAGGGGTTGAGACTTATAGTCAGAAGGTTGTCGGTTCGATTTTCAAATGTGTCAAATGGCGTTGTGTTCTTGGGCAAGGCACTTCCCTGAACTGAGCCAGGGAAATGTCCATGTAAAAGATAAAATTGTCAAATGTCAATTAAAATGGATAGACAAGACAAAACACGTGGTCGTCAATGCAAGGAAATAGGTTAAAAATAAAGAACTTCACAATTCAATAGTTTTTTAACACACCATACAGTTGCTCTAGAAATGACATATTCTCATTCAGTGGAGAATATCAGATTAAGAACATATCAATAAAAGCACAATTCTTAGTTGTGTTAAGAAACTATAAGCAGGGCTGCTGACAGGAATCTGTGGGCCCGAGACAAACTCCACATTTGGGGCCCATCGCTAAAAGTATTTACTGTGCAAAAACAAAATTTGGGGCCCCACTCAGGACTGGGCCTGGGACAACATTCCCGGTTGTCCCCCCCTGTCAGCTGCCCTGAGTGTAAGGTTATGCTCATCACCAACAATACTGGAGATGTCAGAAAATGTACGCTTGAAATCACATAACTGTTATTTAAAATATTAAATATATACAGCTCTGTTAACAATTAACAGACCACCGCACATTTTTCTTAAATCAACCGAATTGAAAAACCGGCTGAAGGTAAGGTAGGCAGGAGCGTTTATCAATGGTGAAATATTTATTGAACTAAGAATACAGGGAGCTTGAAGGTAAGGTAGGCAGGAGCGTTTATCAATGGTGAAATATATATTGAACTAAGAATACAGGGAGGTTGAAGGTAAGGTAGGCAGGAGCGTTTATCAATGGTGAAATATCTATTGAACTAAGAATACAGGGAGGTTGAAGGTAAGTAGGCAGGAGCATATATCAATGGTGAAATATCTATTGAACTAAGAATACAGGGAGCTTGAAGGTAAGGTAGGCAGGAGCGTTTATCAATGGTGAAATATCTATTAAACTAAGAATACAGGGAGCTTGAAGGAAAGGTAGGCAGGAGCATTTATCAATGGTGAAATATCTATTGAACTAAGAATACAGGGAGCTTGAAGGTAAGTAGGCAGGAGCATATATCAATGGTGAAATATCTATTCAACTAAGAATACAGGGAGCTTGAAGGTAAGTAGGCAGGAGCGTTTATCAATGGTGAAATATCTATTGAACTAAGAATACAGGGAGCTCAAAGGTAAGGTAGGCAGGAGCATTTATCAATGGTGAAATATCTATTGAACTAAGAATACAGGGAGCTTGAAGGTAAGGTAGGCAGGAGCGTTTATCAATGCTGACATATCTATTGAACTAAGAATACAAGGTAAGGTAGGCATGAGCGTTTATCAATGGTGAAATATCTATTGAACTAAGAATGCAGGGAGCAGGAAGGTAAGGTAGGCAGGAGCATTCATCAATGGTGAAATATATATTGAACTAAGAATACAGGGAGCTTGAAGGTAAGTAGGCAGGAGTGTTTATCAATGGTGAAATATCTATTGAACTAAGAATACAGGGAGCAAGAACTTCAATGGTGAAATATCTATTGAACTAAGAATACATGGAGCAAGAACTTCAATGGTGAAATATTTATTGAACTAAGAATACTGGGTGCTTGAAGATAAGGTAGGCAGGAGCGTTTATCAATGGTGAAATATCTATTGAACTAAGAATACAGGGTGCAAGAAGGTAAGTAGGCAGGAGCGTTTATCAATGGTGAAATATCTATTGAACCAAGAATACAGGGAGCTTGAAGGTTAGTAGGCAGGAGCGTTCATCAATGGTGATATATCAATTGAACTAAGAATACAGGGAGCTTGAAGGTAAGTAGGCAGGAGCATATATCAATGAGCAAGAAGTTACCTACAATATAACAAACTCTAAACACAACGACAGCAGACACAAGGTGACAGATGGATAGTCACAACCCATAAAACAAATCTGTCCTGCTGGAATGTTTGTGCCAGGAGTGTCAATGTCACCCATCATTAATGTGAAAGAGTGGTGGAGAGCATGCCAAGACGGAAATTAATTATTATTACAGAATTAATGAATTATTAATTAGGGCCCAAGCCAACGGCGAAGGCCCTATTGTTTACCTAAGGATTATTATTATTTATTATTTATTATTATTATGATTTTCCTAACTTTTGGGCACTTTTGGGGCCCTTAACATGCTCGAAAACTCTTAAAAAATTTACACACAGGTCAGAATCCACGGCCATCAGGGCCGGGCTGAAGCTGGTACCTGGGCGTGGCAGGGGGGCTCGACAGCGCCCCCTGGAACGGGATTCGAACACTTGTCAATATATCAAACACGCTTGCATGTACTAATATGAAACTAGGTACACTTATAGATGTCATCGGGCCGAAAAACTTTCGTGCTCTAAGTTTTACGTCAGCCCAACAGGAAGTCGGTTATTATGGGTCGTTTATGGGTCATTTCGAAATGCCTCCTCCTAATATGACTCTTATATTGCGGTCAGGCTAAATCTAAATACCAATAAGCTAAATAACACAGAGTATTTTAAATATCTGGTTAGATTTCTCCGCCTAATACACTCTACTGTTTTAGACGGTCTCTAAGGCCCTTTACCGGATTTAGCTACTAGATGTCCTTCTTAGCTTACCTTAGAGTGCCTGTTTCCTAATGTGCCCTAACTGAAGCACCTTTTACAGTCTCTGAGTAGTGCGACATAATGATTACATCTCATTGGTTGTCTAAATACATCCATTGTTTATTTAGATAAGCATGTAAATGATAAGGAACAACAAAAACATAATGTTTGAGGTTAGTGAATATGTTTAGACAATGAAACAGCGAGTTCATGAGTTCGCCACGTAGTATACCATTAGATTATATTAAACTATACTTGTAAGAACCTAATGAATGTGCAGTGTTGGTACCGGTTGCTACGACAACACAAACAAACTTTTGCTAGTGCGGATGTCCATTTACATCCATAGTTTCTTTAGATAAGCATGTAAACGATAAGGAACAACGAAAACACAATATTTAACGCTACTTAATATTTTTAGACTTTGTAACGGCGAGTTCATGAGTTCGCCTTACAGTTTATTTTATAAAAACATTGATATTTTGGAAACTACCATGTACCTCAAGTCGCAGAGCAGCCTGTATAACACACTTTTTCGGGCAGACATTAATAATCATAGACACCTCATACAGAATATATAGTCAAATATGGTCAAATCCTTAGACATACAACGTAAATGCAGTTGAGAATATTAAGTGTTTTATTATCCGAAAACTGGGAACCAATACAAAATATATTATTAACTGTAGCATGGTATTCACCTGCCCATTATTATTATTATGATGAAAGATTTGCTGTATTCACAGCAGACTTCGTTTTGACCGTAAAAAATACATGTAAGACAGGATGATAATTTAAACTACTGTCACTTCATTATAGACGTGTACATTTAATTATTATAGAGACCATCGGAATTCGAACAGTAGGAACTAACAAACTATCGGTTGTAGCCTATGCTTTCACTGAAGACAGAAAGACAACTGCAATATCCATTTTCCGATAGAAATTCAATTGTTTTAAACTTTAGAGACAAAACTTTCTTATGCCAGATTCTGCTGTCAAGGAACATGACTGTTGGCCATGATTTCGGCTCTTTCCGGGGCGTTTGAGGAAAACAAACCAAATCAAAAAAGTTGGAGAACCACTGCTTTATGGCACGTTTTAAATTTGTGGTCAGCACAGAAAATTTAATTGAAATGCTTACAATGGAATGGATGAGGAATCAACATTTTTATTTCAAAACAAGTAATCCGAAACCTGACATCAAGTAAGGTGAGGAACAACGAATTTCACACACATGGAAAAATGCTCTTTATTTGAATGAGTGAACATGGCTCATAAAAGTTAACTAAAGGCACAAGGGTTGCGGTGCCACCCAGGTTGGGCCCGCAATCGCAGCTCGCAGCTATATTTAATTATTATTATTCTAACAAATATTGATTTCTGAACTTGTGCTTATTTAACACATTAGTAAATATTAACATATTTTCTTTGCATTATTCAATCTGAATAAGTCTGAAAACACTTTGTCATTTTGACCAGTTTTCATTATCTGCAAAGACATTCTCTGAATGACTATATTTGTATTTGGAATTAGGGACAAATGTTGTCAGTAATTTAAGGATTTAAAAAAAAAATCATTTTTCCTAAACACATACCTACCAATAGTACAATCAGAGACACTGTTGATTTTGAAGCGGTTTCAATATGTTCTAGAGCTATATGTTGTGTATCAACAGCAAATGGGATTCCCATGTTTATTGTTTTTTTGGGCGGTGAAATAATATTAGTTTTTAACGCAAATACTGGGTATTTCACAAAGCACTTATTATTTTGTAGCACTCATCCTAGCTTGAACTTCCCCCATCTGAGAGAGTGCTGCCTGATTGTAGAATGTTTTCATTGCTCCCCTTTAAGCTAGAAGTTAAATATTTAATAAATTACCTTTTATTATTTATTATTATTTTATTATTTTGTGGCATATTTTCCTAATTTGAAAAAAAAAAGTATGCTATTTTGTATACTACAACTGTTATTATAATTAATATTATTATTGTAACAGATGAGTGGAGAACTGTTTTCACCCAGAGGTCTTATATGATTTATGTTCTGTCGGCAGAGTAATAATAATCACAGGTGTTCTATATTTCACTCATTAGTACTCATTATTGAGTATTTATGCCTGCCTTTCTGACACTAGCGTGTCGGTCATTGTTGCGGTATACCAGTGTGTATCCTGAGTGCTGCTCCTTGCGATTATTGTTTATCCTTATGAAAACTAAAGTGAAGTTCAAGATTCCAACTCTGAGCCTGTTTCCTTCCTCACCAGCTACATGATGCACTTAGAATCATTAAAATTATTATTTATATTATGATCAGCTCTAAGAGATGTACTGTATGTCTCAGTCTGACTTCTCTGTTTAAATAAAATTAATATATGTTACAAATGTACAGTGAAAAAAAATAAACAAATAAATATCCATTTGTGTATTCTTGCGTGTTTACCTCAATGAGGAAATCCCCAGTTCGTAGACCTGCCCTCCAGGCCACGCCCTCCAGGTCAACTGACTCCAGGTATTGCAGAGCTGGGAATGCTGGGGTTGGAGCAAACTCCTCTATTGGAGTCTCCGCTATAGACACACATGGCCACACACACAAACAAAACAAATACACACACATTTGTAGAACACTGAAATATAAATACCCTCATCATTACCTAGATATTATATATTAATATTTATTAACTCACTCATCATTGGCTTATCATTACCTATATACATTCACTCATCATTACCTAAAAACAAATCCCTTATCATTACCTCATCATTACCTATATACATTCCCTCATCATTACCTCATCATTACCTAAAAACAGATCCCTTATCATTACCTCATCAATACCTAAAAACACATCCCTTATCATTAATTACCTCATCATTACCTAAAAACAGATCCCTTATCATTATCTCATCATTACCTAAAAACACATCCCTTATCATTACCCTATCATTACCTAAAAACACATCCCTTATCATTACCTCATCAATACCTAAAACACATCCCTTACCATTACCTCATCATTACCTGAAAACACATCCCTTATCATTACCTCATCATTACCTAAAAACACATCCCTTATCATTACCTCATCATTACCTAAAAACACATCCCTTATCATTACCTCATCATTACCTAAAAACACATCCCTTATCATTACCTAAAAACAGATTCATTATCATTACCTAATCATTACCTAAAAACACATATTTTGTCATTACCTCATCATTACCTAAAAACACATCCCTTATCATTACCTCATCATTACCTAAAAACACATCCCTTATCGTTACCTCATCAATACCTAAAAACACATCCCTTATCATTACCTCATCATTACCTAAAAACACATTCCTTATCATTACCTAATCATTACCTAAAAACACATATTTTATCATTACCTGATCATTACCTAAAAACACATATTTTATCATTACCTCATCATTTCCTAAAAACAGATCCCTTATCATTACCTCATAACTACTTAAAAATACATCACTTATCATTACCTCATCATTACCTAAAACTACATCCCTTACCATTACCTCATCATTACGTAAAAACACATCCCTTACCATTACCTCATCATTACCTGAAAACACATCCCTTATCATTACCTCATCATTACCTAAAAACACATCCCTTATCATTACCTCATTATTACCTAAAAACACATCCCTTATCATTACCTCATCATTACCTAAAAACACATCCCTTATCATTACCTAAAAACAGATTCATTATCATTACCTAATCATTACCTAAAAACACATATTTTGTCATTACCTCATCATTACCTAAAAACACATCCCTTATCATTACCTCATCATTACCTAAA
>JACXGM010025752.1:0-15169 GCA_016801145.1 Umbra pygmaea | reverse complement strand
TGCAGGTGTTTAGAGTTAATTAGTTGATTCAGATGATTAGGTTAATAGCTCGTTTAGAGACCCTTTTCATGATATGCTAATTCTTTGAGATAGGAATTTTGGGTTTTCATGAGCTGTATGCCAAAATCATCAGTATTAAAACAATAAATGACCTGAAATATTTCAGTTGATGTGCAATGAATCTAAAATATATGAAAGTATAATTTTTATCATTACATTATGGAAAATAATGAACTTTATCACAATATGCTATTTTCTTGAGAAGGACCTGTAAGAGTGTAATACATTAAAGTGGAACTGACAGCATTTTAGTCTGTTGTTTTCAAGTTGTTGAAAATTCTGTAATTCCACTTTAAGTGATATGAGTCAATATAATCAAATGTATGGAATTATAATATCATTTTAAATACCAATTTTGGAATTGAGTGGATTCATTTTAATGATTGATTATATATGACCTTTTAGTCTTTCGGTTATGCAGTGGATGGTGCCTCAGATTCTGCTGGGCCATGACGGAGTGTAAAACAGATATATGTCAAGGATTGTGCAGCAGTGTTTCCGTTGCATTCATTGTGCCACGGCAAAAATACTGATGCCACTCCAAGTGAAAAAAGATACAAAACCACAAAAATCTAAAGGTTCATTAGTATCATTGTTTGACTATTAGTAGAGATTAAATTAGTGTTGGGGGGCGCTCACAGGTCTATCACCTAGGGCACTAGGAAAACCTTGCACCGGCCCTGAGGAGATGAGATAATCCAATGGCACAAAACAGAGCACTACTGTCTCGTTAACATTTACTTTTACGTTTTAGTCATTTAGCAGACGCTCTTATCTAGAGCAATTTACAGTGAGTGCATACATTTAAGAAAAATTTAGGTAGGTTTGGTGGTGGAGTGTGGGGGGACTTGATTCGCTGGTGCCTCTTAATATGGCTCTGAACCTAGTAGACAGCCACGAACACCATATTGTTTAAATGGGCTATTATTTTATGGCTACAACAGCATGTGTACATACAATTACCGTAAAGCTACATTCAAGACTGAAATACATGCTCTAAAGGGTTGATCAGTAGCACAATGTTCCCGAATGATGCAGCTGGAGATTTTAATTTAGCAATTATAATTTCTGTAATCCCCCCTCTAAAACTGTGCAACCCTCTCCACTCTGCCCCTTAAATAATAATCTAGCCCTTCATAGACCAGAAATAAAAGTTTTTCGAAACCCTCCCACATTGTTTACCATGCCCGCAACCAGTAAAAAAAGTGATTTTTAATACAATCTCCTTATTACTACTACTATCATGATTCAGTTTCTCATATGGCTAACTTAATTTAAGGCAACGACCTAAATTGGAAAAAAAGAGAAATGGCACAGTGTATTGTGTATGAAAACAAGTATTATAACTATAAATAGGCACTACTGGGTATGTCATAATGCACACTTTCTAACACAATAAACTGTGATGACTCACACTTTTATTAAAGAAAAGAGGAGACAAACCTCACTGCAGCCCACACAAATATTCTGGGCGCCAAATTTCCCTCTCTCAGGATTTATCACATCACCCAGAAACAAAGAGAAGTCACGTAGATTAATCTCAGTGGGATCAGTCGTTTCCACTAGGTAACCTTGACACATTTTTATGTTCTCTCCTTGGAGCTATTTTTGGATGTTCAGGAGAAGGGGAAGCTGGTGCATGGAGTCCTGTGAGGGACTGAGAGCCACACCTGATCGTATGAAGCGTATTATCTAGATTAAAGGAGAGAACTTTACCTAAATTCCAGATATTCCCAAATTTCATACATTGAATCAAGATTGAATATGCCCCCCCCCACTTTCTACCCTATAGTGGGAATTCAGACAGCTACAAAATTGGGTCATGTAGCTTGTTAGCTAATAGATCATTGAAATACTTATTGGTTTTATTGGAAGTACAGTATATGGCTGAATTTGCAATTTGTTTCAATTTTAAGTCAATAGTTTTCCACATAAACCTTTGTGATTGTTTCTGTATAGAATAATTTTGTTAAAAACAGCCAAAAGCACAGAGATAGGTTTAACAAATCGTAGTGACTGGAGACCAACAAAAAAGTATCCTTCTCAACTTATGAGTCTTTGTGTTGTCCATCCTCCATGTTTTACAAAAGCATGATTGGTCTGTCAACTGATGTGGAGCATCTCCCCATAAATAATGTCACTATAGTCTGACAAATTCAATGCCAATAGCCCACACAGCTATATCTAAGCATAGACTACTGCAAAACAAAATTATAAAAAAAAATAGTATATATTTATAATATATATTTGTCATTTATTATTTACCAAATTTGCCATTTAAGACTTATCATTCTGACCTTTTTTCATAAGTCAATATACCCAATCTGCTCTTCAAAAAAATCTGTTTGTCTCATTATTTTTATTCACAAGACAAAATGAATGTGTGCGTCAGCCATCAAGAATTGTATATCGGCATTTTGTGAAGCTTGTACGCAACCATTGCACATGCAGCAACTCGAGTAGTGTAGCAGGCAGCTGTCATTTATATCAAAGCAGGCATTTGTTAATGGCTGATGGCAATGCCGAACATTCAGTGGCTGTAATGTAGCTTTATGGTTTTATCCAAAGAACAGTACAATATTCAGGATACACTTAACAATATTCACAAAGGACATTGAGATATACATTTTATATAGCTTATCAATAAAACATTTTCTATTTAAACATGGAGGTGGGTTTGTATATCTTATCAAGTCCCAGAATAATCAAATGAGAGGTTGAATCTAAGGACAAAAGGAACAGAAACAATGCATTATTGTAAGCCTGTGATATTGAAATAAAATAAACATTACAATAAATGAAGCATACAGAAAATATCATTGCAGATCCTGGGCACAACCTCTTCTAAAGACTCAAGCAGATCCTTTTAATTACAACCAAAACACCCTCCTCCTGAACAGCTTTGTACCGCATGTCATGGACTTTTCAACCCCCCTGTGATCCACAATGATCTTTGCACTAAAGGACTTGACTTGTTGCATTCCTCTTCCAGACTATACACACCAGCAGCTTACCACCTTGCCTCAGACTGCTGGCTTGCTAACCAAGTCGGTCCTGGTCGTCCATGGATGGGAGACAAAACGCTGCTGAAATAGCGCCAGAGGACTAATTGTTGTTCTATGGCAAATCCCAATTAGAGACATTGCCGTGTGTAATGTGCAGTCTTTCCGATGAAATGTCCTGAAAATAATGGCAAAAGTTCCATGGCATTTATTATGAAGCAGGGGCGTCAACCCATCACTGCAGTCTTAAATGAAAATAGACAACCAATGGTCCAGAGCTCTAGAAATATATTTTTAATTGTCACATCAGTGTTTTGCTACCTACTGTATGCAGATTTAGCAGAGTTTGATTGTTATGTTTATTGTGACGGCACTATTTCACAGTCAAATTCATGTACGGTTAATGCAAATGTATTTTTGAAAAGAAGATGATTCTAATACTGTGGGTTTAACCACCAGTGCTCCTGTTGACTGATGTTATATGTACAGAACATCATGCTGCTTATGGGTAATGCATCACATAAGAATGCACAAGCCGTCAGCACCGATGCTACACAGGGCTTAGCTTTTAGGAAATGCCTTAACTGGGTTCACTGTGTGGACAGTGTGGCCTCCAGTCTGGGTAATCATTCACATGCTAGACTGTGGGTGACAACCAGCAGCAGGCCAGCAGCAAACAGAGGAGACAGCGCCAGACATTAGCTAGGAAGGGCAGAGAGAGCTGCAGGCCCAAAGTCATGACATCAGTACATTAGTAGCATGTTAGCGTATGCAGACAAGGCTAACAAGAGCAATGGCAACAGCCTCAAGAGAACCAACGATCAGCCAAAACTCTCTGAATTCAAACCAGCAAAGCTGATTCATGTCTCCCATCAGCATTAGGATGTCATAGTAGCTGTCACTTTACACCGCTGGCAGGGAAATTGATAATTCATTGTACTAGAGCAAATATGAAGATTTAACTGGTAGGTGACATTTTGTTTCCAGGGAGTTGATCATAACCACCCTAATGAACATACAGTAATGAGGCATATTAAAGAACTGATATACTGAGGCCAGAGCCTTTGTTCGGTATACATATTTATATAAACATGCATGTGTTTTTGTGTGTCTGTGTGTAGGGAGGGGTAGGTCCTTTGTGTGTACTTATCTTGTCTCTTGGCATAGTTTCACCTCTTCCCCTTTTGACCAGACTCTGCCAGGCTGACTCAGTGTCTCTGGTGAGCCCAAGCAGAATATGCCCCCCCGGGAGACCCTTAGTTTGTCTGTCTGCTCACCACAGGGTGGCTAAAGCATGCTCTTGGGAACGTGTTGCATGGCAGCCTGGCGCCTCGACTTAATAAGGGTAACAAGCTACCTACGTGACGGCCACACCCTATCTCCCAGCATGGAGCCACTCTGGTAGCCTCCCTAACCCTAGCCAGACTGAATGCCACAACATATGGGACACCCATTTGGTAAATAATTCATCTGTTTGGTTAATTATTCATAATTTTAGTGGATAGATGTGTACTTCAAATATGTGTACAGCACTTGGCACCACCTGGCATCTCAGTGGAATTGTTGATGGCGCCAACATTCTACAGCCCACAGCACACTCAGGGGAGTCCCCGCATGATGTTTGTTTTATATACTGCACACCTAGATAAGTTTTATTTATCAGCTTTCTTGAGCTTTATCAGGTATCAAATATTTCACTTGTCATCTTAAATATCGCTTAAATCGTTCAACTCAGTTTAATTTTTGTCTTCAACAGAGGACATCAGAATCTGTTTTTATTCCATAGAATTAAAATTCAAATGCACATGTATTATACAGATAGTAGCTACTAGCATAGCAAGTCAGTCAAAGGTATTCAGACCCCTGCTGCACCATGCCTTTAGCCTACAATCAAACTGGCAGCTGATGAAGCCTTAGAGTCATGCAGTTAATGGCCCTTCATTCTAATGCTGGTGAGACGTCACTGCGTAAATGTGCCTGATGGCATGTCATATGAAGGACGGATATTACAGACTGGATCATAAACTATCTACGACCAACCCACCCACCATCCTCCCACACCCAGCCCCTTTACCAACACCACCTCCAGCCGTAAATTAAATAAAGGTCAGCTATTATTGAGGTTAGCACTGCAATGACTTCCTGTTTGCCATTCTGCTGCTGTAAGGGTCAGAATCTCTTGAAACATGAAACAGAGCAGATCCAAAGTCATGGTAATATCAATAAACAAAAAGCCTGAGGCGGTTCCTAGACTGGGTCCTTGACTTGATGGCCATTATATTCGAAAGTCAAAGCAAAACACACCATCTTTTACTTTGACCACCTTTTTTGGTTATATCCAATTCATGAGTGTGTCATCAAATCCCAGCATCCTTGGGACAGTTGCTAAGGAGACAAGTATCCTCCAAAGCATATCCAACACTGTTCTGGTCCTTATTATGTTGCTCGACCAACAAGGACATTTAGACCAAAACCCAGACGAGCAGAAAGAATGCATTCTCTGACCTCGACTGAGCTCTCAGGCACCCAAGCTTCCACAAGGAGTCTCCATAGCACACCAAGACAAGGACTTTTCAATGACTAACCCTGCACATATAATAACCCAGGCGTTGCTAGATCAATTGCACCGCCCTTCGAAGGACACCTAGAGTAAGCCGCGAGCAGTAACTTTACCACTGTAAACGTCTGGCAGTAACTTTACCACTGTGGCATTCAGGGGCCTTAAAGTAACAGCCATCCTGTTGCTTTTTTCATCGTTCAGAGACAGGTTTCCTGGTACCCCTCTGGCCTAATTGTCATTCCTTTGGACCCCCTGCTGCCCCTACCTTTCTGAAGACAAGTTGGGCTATTCTGACTCCTGCACTTGAATTATTCAAGACGGGAAATGTATGAAGTTCTTTATTTACTTCAGATTGTATCACACAGGCCTGGGGCCTGTGATCGAAGTGTAATCTTGTTGTTCAAACACATACAACCAGTCAGGCTCTCATGGACATTGGGCTTTCATCATAGCCCCCTGTTACAAAGACGTGCACAGCTGTCACTGTTGCCTAGAAACAGAATATCATTATAGGAATACTTCCCTTCCACACGTAGTGTAGTGTTACAAAAAGCACCACTGATGGCCAGGGCCTCCAAAATTGGATTTCCAATTAAAAAATCTGAAATAATTTTAACCTATATGTGATATAATTTCCAGAGATAATTCAATAGAAGCAGAGGCTCAAATTTTCCATGAGTTGCAGCTATGCCCCAGAAAGTTGTCAAATCCCATGCTAATTATACTGTGCCCCAAGTTTTCAGCCTGCGGTCAACAACATAACCGATGAATGAACAGTATACTCATCAACTGTAGGAACTTTACCCTTTTGTCACTGATTTATCTACATATCTCCCACTCTTTAGCCTCACTGAGCCAGCCTGCATACATGCTCAAAAAAGACAGTGGAACGTTCAATGAAACAGAAGCAGTTCTGCGCTGAATGATCATTTCAAAATCAGTGACAGGCTGAGCTGTGGGTTCACAACACACTGCTGTTCCTGAGATATATCACTTTGTAATTCCCTTTTATTATTAATTCCCTATTATTTTATTGCTAAACTGTTGCAAATGCACCATTGAAATTATTTTCATATGAATAAATTGTTTTATTTTTTCAGGCTGAGATGCTTCTAAAACATCAACGTGGCAATTACAACATGTCACAAGCCAAGCAAGCAGGTGCACAAATGACAGCCACGAGATATCACTTCTGTCAGCTCTCATGTCTTCAAACAATTCCACAACGTAGCAAACCTACCATACCCCCAGTGTGTTGTGTACTGCAAATCAAGAATAAAATGGCAACAATATATCTTGTCTACTGAAAACGCACTTGAGGCATTCATGCAGAATCCCCCTATAGCCTTCCCTACCAGTCCTTGACATGTATAACCATACAAATGTATATTTCTTTCTCTGTCCCTACTCATGTTAATAAACATACATCTGTGCACATTCTGCATTCAACTGATTTGGTTATACGCCAAGAAAACATGTGTTAAAAAAAATATATGTTACATGCTACTTAAGTTGTATAATATATCTTTTTAGATCAATGTGGTCTATGACAAAGAATTTGACATTTTAAAACATGTTGTCTAAGACAAAGAATTTGACATTAAAACAATTGAACTAGTATGCACCCCCATATTGTGGAATGAAACGCTGACTGTTCTAGCTAATAGGGTACTCAGAGACTTGCTTCCCCATAATGGTAACAAGAATGAAGTAGAGTGTGAGAGTACAACTTGCAGTTTAAGTAACGAAAGTGAGTGATAAAGAGACAAACAGCAGTCTCATAAGTGTGAGGTGCCTGTCTGCTTGGGCACAATGGGGGGGGGGGGATTTGGAACCTTCTGCTCTCTGGAAGAGTGGAGATGTTATTTTTGAACGATTGTGATGTCTGTGTTTTTAATTCCTCTTTGTTTGTCTCCCTGGCTGCAGCAAAGCACATTGAGGTCCATAAACAGTAAGAGCTGTTACTTTAATGAGGGGGAACACTTTGAAAAAGAGGCCCTATCTATGGCATTAGGATTTCATTAGGATCCGCATTAGCTACCAATAAAAGAAACAGCTACTCTTCTTCGGGTTGACACAAAACACATCAAATTATACAATATAGAATATCTACACAAAATTTGCTAGTGAAGACTTGATAGTCATTGAATTAGGGCAAACGTTGGCAATCCCAATAAAGCAGATACCGCAAAAAATATGATTGAACCGAAAAATATTTACACCATTGCTTGTGATTACGAATATTCTCTTTTTCATAGAAAAAAGTTTACATTGGTAAAAATGTGTAGAGATAATCATAAAAATATAAACTACACTAATGCATCAGTGCTGTAAAGTCAGGAGAAGCAAATCATTACTACTTAATTACTGTAGATGGTGCTTGCAACGCTGATTTTTCCAGACAGTACCAGAGTCAGGCAAGCATGTGCATATGGTGTGCATGTGATGATGCAAGATTGGCATAGCGCTGCCTGGGATTTGGGCTAGATAAATCAAGCAAATATCTATTTAAACCTATGTTCTTAGAAGTACCATACTGATAAATTAAATGTGTTGTTAAAGGGACAAGGCTCCCTTTACGTTTGATAAGGCTCCCCTTATGCTGGAGACAAAACTATGCTAATATTTTTTTAAACTCTATGTATAATGACAGCCTAAGGTTTGAGAAAGAGAAAACAGAACACACTAAGCACATACATATTATGAATGTTTTCGCCCATGGAATGTTTGTAAACAGACCAGGAGAATTTAAGAAGGTTCAAAATGTTTGACAAACACCTTGCACAAGTGCTAAAGACCTACAAGCTGACCCACAGAACACTGTGGTAGAACAGAATTAGGGCAAATGTGTTATCTACAGTCGTATGCAAAAGTTTAGACACCCCTGACAATTTTCATGATTTTCATTTATAAATAATTTGATCTATCAAATAACTGAAGGACACAGTAATATTTTGGTAGTGAAATGAGGTTCATTGGAAAATTTGAAAATGTGCAATATGAATCAAAATGAAAGTAGACAGGTGCATAAATTTGGGCACCCTTGTCATTTGGGTGATTTGAATACCTGTAACTACCTAGCACTGATTAATTGGAACACACAATTGGTTTGGTGAGCTCATTAAGCCTTGAACTTCATAGACTGGTGCATCCAATCATGAGAAGAGGAATTTAAAGTGGCCAATTGCAAGTTGTTGTTCTCTGTGACTGTCCTCTGAAGAGTGGCAAAATGGGGGCCTCAAAATAACTATTCAAATTACCTGAAAACAAAGATTGTTTATCAACATGGTTTAGGGGAAGGCTACAAAAAACTATTGCAGAGATTTAAGCTGTCAGTGTCTACTGTGAGGAACATAGTGAGGAAATGGCACAGTTCTTGTTAAGGCCAGAAGTGGCAGGCCAAGTAAAAAAAAGACAAAGGATGTTGAGAATTGTCAAAAACAGCCCACAGACCACTTCCAAAGTCCTACAACATCATCTTGCTGCAGATGGTGCCACTGTGCATCGTTCAACAATTCAGCGGACTTTGCACAAGGAGAAGCTGTATGGGAGAGGTGGAATAAGCCTTTTCTGCACACATGCCACAGAGTCGCTTGAGGTATGAACATGTACATTTGGACAAGCCAGCTTCATTTTGAAGAAAGTGCTGTGGACTGATGAAACAAAGATGGAGTTACTTGGTCATAACAAGGGGCATTGTGCATGGCGGCAAAAGAACACAGCGTTCCAAGACAAATAATTGCCACCCACAGTAAAATTTGGTGGAGGGTCCATCATGCTGTGGGGCTGTGTGGCCACTGCTGGTAATCTTGTTAAATATTGTTAAAGTTGAGGGTTGCATGGATTCCACTCAATATCAGCAGATACTTGAGAATAATGTAGAGCAGAGCTGCCCAACCTTGTTCCTGGAGATGTCCTGTCCAGTAGGTTTTCCATCCAACCCCAGTTGTGGGGAGACTTTAGCTTTCATCTGGCTAATTATTTGAATCAGGTGTGCTAAATTAGGGTTGAAAAGAAAACCTACAGGAACAGGGTTGGGCAGCCCTGATGTAGAGGAATCAGTCACATAGTTGAAATTACGTCGGGGCTGGATATTTCAACAAGACAACGACCCAAAACACTGCTCAAAATATACTCTGGCATCTTTTTTACATTTTAGCTACAGTACACATTACAAGCTACTGTTTAGTTGTTGCCTAGCTTCAAGTGAAGCCGAGGCGGAGACTAGAGTGTAATTGGAAATTAGATATTTAATAGAACCTAATAGAATTTTATTAGAAAATAACAAACATAGCAAAAGCAGTAGCATCCACAGGCAGCATTTTTACTTGAACAGTAACAAAAAGGAAGCTTGTAAATCCTCTTTATCAGGTGAATCGTCAGCAGCTGTGCCCAATTTGCACACTGCTCACGATTGTCTCCCGTCTTCGCCACTGGGTGGCAGCCATGCTCCACCAGAGCGTGACACTAGCTAATGTATTCTAGCTATCTGAAAGTGGTTAAAATAATGCTCTGGACCAGAACTCCGTTTACAATGACCAGCCATCACATTTAAGAGATATTACTTAATGGACGGGGTTCCCCAAACAATTAAGGTGACCATGTTCTTCTTGCCAGCATATGCACAACCTGACACATGCATACATTGGAAAAATGCCTGCCTATTGAATCTCACATTTCTCTTAAGCCTACTGCACATCACCAATATCACCTGACAAATGTGGCCTGGTTTGCAATCCCAGAAACTCAGTGTTGTCTTTTTGTACATATACTGTACACAAATGTTTTAGATCCAGATTTTTTATTTAACATTTATTGAATAGTAGTCAAATATAGACTGAAAAACTATTTTCAAGCAGGGCCTGAATGAACACGATGTATTATTACAAGGCAAAAACAAAATTTAACAATGAGGTCCTCAATAACACACTGGGCTGATTTAGAGGACTGAGAACAACAATATGCAGACGACTCTGCAAACTAGTCTAAACATAGGGTGAAAAGAAAATGCAGATATACCTAATCAACAGCAATCAACAGGACCTATAGAGTAAGGCGACTGTATGATTGCACCTGTTTACAAGTATGTGTATGTCTAAAATTGAACAATTAGGTGAGATTGTTCAGAATGATCACTCAAAAAGAGCGCAGTGCCCTGATTTACAAGACTTAAGAGGGATAATTCTTGTTCTAATTTGCCCAGGGTAAATCTGACACAATGATTAATAAGGAGTCTGACTTTCCCAATTTCTAGCGGATGTGCCCAGAACCTAGGAATTAACAGCTCCAGAGATTGCTTTGGAGCGTTGGTGTCTAGCATTGTATCCAAGTGATGCACTATGCCATTAAAATGCTGTGATGCTGATGAAACACTAGAGTCTGAGTCAATACTACGCTTTGAGCATTTGGCTTGTGTTATGCATCATAAAGCCTCTGTGAACAAGGGAAGAAATAGATTGAATGAATTTCCCTTGATGTGGCATTTCAATTTGGTCTTTAAGCTGATAATAATCTAGAAGATGATATGTAAACTATCGAAGAATATTCACAGCCCATTAATGAAAAAATATGTAGCAGTGATATTGGACCAATTAGAAGACGTTTAGGTAGGTATTGTTGTTGTGGAATGTATTAACGTGGAAAGTTCATACAAAATACAAATAATGTTAAATATTTTTTTAAAGCCAGGTTAAGATAAGCGAGTGTGTAGCTTGGGTTTGATGGCTCAGTGTTTAGGGAGTCTGACTTGTAGTTGGAATGATGCCGGTTCAATTCCCGACTGAGCCAAATGTTGTTTTGTCCATGAACAAGGCACTTTACCTTAAGTTGCTCCAAGGAGATGTCCATGCATTCACTGTAAGTAAAAAAAATTGTGTGACAGGGGAATAAAAAGGAGGGAGGGTAAAACTAATCTCAGGCCACATATCAACCAACATGTCTTCTAGCAAGACATAACAATTTGGACCCTCAAACACCATTCAGAGTAACAATGTGTCTGGTAGGGGCTCTCTGCATCTAGATTGATTGGTTAACCTTTAAACAGCTGTCAATCATTATCTCTATCTGGATGAAGCCAAACATACTACAATAACAATAAAACCTAATTGAGATGAAACCTATCCATGATTCCCATTTTGGCCAAAGTGATACAGTACATTTAAACTATAAACTGTGATCATTTTATTACCTTTCAAAGCTAATGAGGACAGTGTTTGAATATATTAAGGATAAACACTCAAGATGCGTTTAGCTAATTGCTACCTATTCTCAAGTCCCATAACAGAAACGTACTGTACCATGGTACTATTCACAAAGTATCGCTCTGATGGTTGCAATCCTCCCTCTACATTTCTCAGGATAGATATACTGGATGTGAATTTTAACAGTGTTTGATTAACGTTCAGCTGCTGTATCATTCAAAACACACTTATATTCATGGGAGATTTGCTGTGCATTAGCCTCCAATGAAGGAGAGAGTGTATGTAGAGTATGCATGGTCAGGGTTAAAAATTAACTTTTTCATCCACCAGCCAAACGGCTAGTGAATATTCATATTTTACCAGCCACTCAATAGATTACTATTGTCTTTTGGCTGTGAGTGAGGCAAATCTACCAGCCACCTGCACAAATGGTGATACAGTAATTTTGAACCCTGTACACAGTTTGAAATCCCTTGACATTGAGAAGTCAATTAGAAGAATTATGAAAATAAAATCGTTAATAGCCCACAATGCCAGCTGACTGTCACGCTCCATAGAGGGTGGGCGCCTTACGGTGGCCAAACCAGACATCACCAGTCAGTACACACCTTCACATTGGACTCTGATCTGTCTTGATTGCATTCTCACTTCTGATTCCAGTCCATACAATAATTGTTTGTATATATACCCTCTGCTACCCCCACATACTTGTCTTCAATTGTTATACATTATGTGTGCTTCCTGTACACTGCTTTTTGTCTTTATTATTTTCACTAGTATTAATCTCACCAGTACTGTGCGTTTGCTTCTGCGACCTTTCACTCAGCTACCACCTTACACTGACAGTATAAAGTATATTTCAGATGATCGTGTTACTAAGACAACCTTGTTGCTGTGTAGATTCACTAACAAGTCCTTGAAGCAAGAATGTCATGAGGCATGCCAGAATATAGTGAATGAAGCAGCTGCTCTTGGCTTTGGTAAAAGGTTGACCCCTTTACATACACATAATAATTGTAGGCCCAACTGTGTGTCCATTTTACAGGCAGTATCAATTATTTGGTATGCATTTCTCCAATGTGAACAGCTATCTTTCCTCAGGAGCTCCAAACAAACAATTATATCCACTGATATTATGTCTACAAACAGTCCATCACAAGGTATGTAGACCAATACGGGTTTTGCATGAGTAAAAAGCAATTAAACTATAAAACCCACTACTATTTTCCGGGTGATGCATGTCAAGGGATATAACATTTTTAAGGAGAATTTGGCTAAATCATTAACAACCGGCATATTTCTCAGCTCTGTTCTGTCAGTGTAATGCAGACCTCTTAGCAGAGTAGGTAGTGCAGACTAGTTTTGCTAATCATTGTCATTTATTTGCCTCAATGGGAGTAAGGTCATCTTGGAGGTATCCAACCATGTCTGATGGTACAGAACCTCTGTGCCGGCCTGCCTTCCTGCGCTGCTCATCTCCTCCCCAGTCAGGAGAATTGAGATGGAGATGTGGTATGAGATAAAATGGATTACTTTTTGGCAGCTAGCTAGATGAATGACCCAAATATCACAAGAATTTGGCTGCACACACAGAGTTCACCACCTTTTAATCGTTCCAGACCTCACTCAGCCTCTAACGAGGCAAATGTTGGAAGCAGAACTGAGAAACTCTCTTTTAAAATGAACATTGTTAATTGCAATGACCCAGTGATTTTTTTAAATGAAAAAACCTTTGCTGCTCTGTTCTTCCTTCCCATGTTAATTGACAAACGTCTTCCCAATGTAGATGCTCCTTGGCATTGTCACGATGGCCGGGATGGTCTGGGCTGACCATGGAGGGGATTTTGATGGACTATGTGTTTATATGTATGTGTTCTATGTAGGTCATGTTGTATATTGTGATGGACTATGTGTTTATATGTATGTGTCCTATGTAGGTCATGTTGTATATTGTGATGGACTATGTGTTTATATGTATGTGTTCTATGTAGGTCATGTTGTATATTGTGATGGACTATGTGTTTATATGTGTGTTCTATGTATGTCATGTTGTATATTGTATGTTTTATTTGTGCGCCGACCTCTGGGCACTGGGAGGTGGTAGGCGCTTGGTTACTCATCACGCATGAATGGGGCTCTCCCACAATGGCGCAGGATGAGTAATCAAGACGTCTATTTAGTCCCAGTGTTCTGGAGTGTTCGGCGCGTGTTATTGTGGACTAGTTCCCTCTCTGGAGAGTTGTACATGTAGTTGTGGTTCAGTACATTGGGATGCAATGTAAGTGCCATTATTGATTGAGCCTTCACCTCGTTAATGTGTCGTACATAATGGAATGTCTATAGTCGAACCAGGCATACGCTCTGTATGTTATGTCGTGTCTGTTCCATGGTAAGAGCACATGTAGTAGCATATATTCGTTGTGCAGTTCCTGTACACCATTGTATTACCACGATCATCTGTATCATAGCTTCACGTATACGGTTCAGTAAACACTCCTCCCGCGTTTGGTCTCCTGTCTCTCCTACAACACAACACCAACTGTGACAGAATAACACACCTCCAAGGAGACCAGTGGGAGGAATCTGCCACGCTCCCGCTGCCTGCCCCAGCGGGGGATTCGTCAACTGAGCACAAGAAGGGGCAAAGGAAGAGAAGAGACCGGGGTCTTCCCTAAGAAATTTCTTGAAGGGTGCTAAGACGGTTGTCAGCCCTTGATGTCCAGCTTGGGGCTGCCACCTCCTCCTAAGCCATCACCATCTCGGCCGCCTGGGAGGGGGTTTCCATCCATACCTTCAGGTGGCTTGGGGAGCTCCTCCTATTCGCCTTCTGTAGAGCAGCGGAGGGAGAGGCCCCGCAGTACCGGCGGTAGTACGTATAACGGGATGGGCCTACATCGCCACTGTCGAGACGAGCTGTCGATGCCTCTGACATGCCTCTACAGGGAAGGATCTGCTCTCCCGCCATGCCCTGCCTGCTTTCTGTTTTGGTGGGGTTGGGGTGTGTTGTGGGGGTCTTCGGCATGGCGCAGCTGGGGCCGCGCCTTTTGAGGGGGGATACTGTCACGATGGCCGGGATGGCCTGGGCTGTCGTGACCATGGAGGGGATTGTGATGGACTATGTGTTTATATGTATGTGTTCTATGTAGGTCATGTTTAGGGCTGGGCACCGAACATCGATACTTTTATGGCACCGACCGAAATACTCCAATACTATCGAGTATCGAAAAATTATTTATCTTTCGATGCCAAATTTCGGTGCCAAAAGCGTCTGTGAGCCAATAATCATGTAGCATATTTGCGTGTAACAACATAGTCACCTGCGATTGGCTGTCTAACGCATCTTAAAA
>JACXGM010025751.1:0-15235 GCA_016801145.1 Umbra pygmaea | reverse complement strand
AGAAAATACTGTGATTTTTCATAATTTGTTTGATTCCTGACAGAGCATCTAGTTTCGTTATTAATGCTGGTCAGAGTGCTATCAAATATTTTCCATAGGTTTCAATCCAGCCTTTGCTTGGATTTGTAGGGTCTTCGGCAGCTGTTTCACATAAAGAAACAAATACTGATCACTGTAACATTCATGAAGCCCGCGCTGATGAACAGAGGGAGAAGTGTCATTTGGACAAAGCCAGGTAGAGTCATGGTATGACTTGCTGAAAAGCCTGCCACTTTTTCTAATCACATACAAATGGATATCCAAAATGCATTAGATGACTAGAGCAAAACTGACTCAACTGTGGTTTTACATAAGCTCAGTGACAAATATTTTTATGGTAATTTCAGAGTCTCAGGAAATACTGATTCTCAAATACTTTAGACTGGCAGATACATATGTGGATAGTAGCCATCCACATTACTTGAAAGATGCAGTAGGTGAGGATGATCCTGGGCTAACAGGCATCTTGGCAATCATGTCGAACAAACACTAGATGTTTAAGAGCAAATTGTTTGCAGGAAATCAAGAGAAATTATATTACATTGTAAACAAACATGATTTTAAAAAGTTCTGATTACTTCAGATTATTCCTGCCTGCATTAGGTAATAAGGCTCTAATTAGTTTGATGTTTACATGAGAAGAACGGGTCTGGCAAATGAGCCAGTCTGACATCATAGTGAACGGTTTATCAACAGTTGTGTATGAAAGACCACAAAAGGCTGACAACCGCATTACACCACAGCATATGGGTCTAGCCAAGTACCATTACTGTAACAAAAACAAGAACAGTAATTACAGTTTGCCATGACTGATAATAAAAATGCCATCCCAGCATGTTAACCCTTTAAAACCAGTAAGCCTCTGTCCTGAGGCTGCCTCTGCTCTTACATGATGTCAAAGTAGTTAAGACATTACAAGATGTAAGAAAGGCCAAACAGAGGAAGCTTTGCCTGTCTGGAATTTTTATAGCATCCTCTTTATTAATCAAGCGGGATAGTTGTCTCTTTAAAAATGAAGAAAAAAAACTGCAACAAATGGACAACTTGATGGCAAAGGCAGCTTTTGCATAAAATACTGGCAGACATTCAAGATGTGAAAACAAGTGACACTGCTTTGTAGTACTGATATTGAGGAGTGTAAAATTATAACAGAACTTGTTAACCCTATGGAAGTTCAAAAAGAATAGAATAAATTAAAAACAGTAAAATAAAGTTTACCATCAGAACCTTCCATTTCATTATATGGGAAAAAAATAATTATATAATCCTTTCATTTTTTTCTGTTCTCAAACAAACTATTTGCATTCTGGCATTCGATCTGCCATCTCCATTTCAGTGTCACTACCACCACCCCATCTACAAACCATGAAAGGCTGTTTGGAGATCTCCAAAGAACGTGGATTTTCCATTTCTAATCTTTAAGAGACCTCTGTGCAGTAACGGGGGATAAGAGTACGACCAATGCCACCACGCAAAGCGTTTCCGAATGCAGTGTAACTACACAGAAATCTGGCCAAACATGCCACAGTCACATCTTCATAAAAAAGAAAAAAAAAGGAAACAAAAGATTGTGTGGTCTGCTTTGTCCTCACTAGTGCTTTTAGCCCCACTGAGGGAACTACTCCCTTCATGGCATCTTTAATAAGTACTTTTAGAGCAAGCGGGATCAGAGTTTCTTTTTCTGTCTGGTTTCCAGAGAGAAAAAAGTCAAACTAATGCCAGTTCTGAAGTTGCTGTTGATCATACTCTGCTATAAGTTTCTTTATGTGTGCCAGTTTGTTGTGTAGATATTCACAGCGGTTCTTCTCTTGGCTATAGTTTGGATTAGTCTGTGGAAAAGAAAAACACAATCAGTATCTGTTGACGAATTCCCTGAGCAGCTCTACAAGAAGCAAAATACCGTTAAGATCAGCTGCAAAGCTTACCTTTTTTATTTTACGATACTCTTCGAGTATCTGATTATGGATTGTCTAATGAAACAGAAAATGACAGTAATTCTCAGTATTTTATTATGGAAGATGAACATTGTAACAATAACAAAAATCTGACCCATATTGCAGCTTAAGTGCTTAGGGTTGCAGACAGAAAGCAGCAGCTGTCCAAAGGAGCATACCTTGTACTTGTCTGTGCCTTGTTGGAGCTGCTTAAGCTCACTGTCCAGCACAGTAAATTGCCGGGTGATGCCTTCTATGCGAGCATGGAGGTCCCGGTACTCACTGTACTCGGTGTTAAAGTCATTCTTGTAGGTCTGACGCTGCTCAGAGGAGCCAATCACTGTATATTTCCTGTTAGGAATGAGGAAACAATGCAACGCTAACAACGAGGTACTTAAATACCTTTATTTTCTACCTGTTGCTAAGATCTATTGCTGGAAATAAATTGTGGTTTTGTAAGAGGAAGTGCTTACGATAAATAGTCTGCCATCTCAGTTGATGACGAAGGAACACTGATGTTGCACATTCCATTGCGATCTGAAAGAAAGCACAAGGTTATTTTGGAAGATATGTTTTCAAGGCTTCATTCTAGGAATGGGGAGGGGGTTGTTGTATCAAATCTGTATACAGCTCTGGAAACAATAATGAGACCTTAAATCAATCCCATTGAAATCCTCTGGAATGTGATCAAGAAGAAGTTGGATGGTCACAAGCCATCAAACTGCCATGAGTGGTATAAAGTCACGCAACATCATCAATGTGAAAGACTGGTGGAGAGCATGCCAAGACGGATGAAAGCCAAATATTGTTATAGAATTATTATTTCACCAAATATTGATTTCTGACATCTACCTAAGTTAACACATTAGTATTGATTTGTTTAAAAAGGAATATGAACTTATATTCTTTGTACTGTTCTGACACCACTGCATCTTTGCTATTTTAAACAGTTAGTCAAATAAATGTTCTTTGCTACAGTACTGAACCTCCCTGGAGAGAGATGAAGGGCGCTCACATGGTTCATCCAACCACATGTTGTGGAGCCGGCAGAATCTTTAGACTGCACAACCAGCACAGAAGCCTTTAGTTAGATCATGTGTGGGATGATTACGCTCACCAACTATAATTCTATGATTAAACCTACTGGCGCCCGATCTGCAAACAAAGGAGTCATCGGAGAGCAATGTGACAAGGTAGACAAACTGATTTATCCATCCTAAATCCTAGGCAGCGCTATGACAATTTGCGCTGCTTTTTGTTGGAGGTTTTGGGTCAAGTCGGAGAAGTCATAGTCAGGTTCGAACCAGACTCATAATGTAGCTTAGTTAACAGAAACTTAGCTTACTATACCACAAAGACCTAAATAAATGCTCTGTTTGACAATTTGTTTATATTTAGAATTTGGAACAAGTGTTGACAGTAGTTTATGACAGTAGTTTGTGGTTTTCAACCCACTTCTCAGGGCACACCAGACGTTCCAGTGTTTAGCTGTAGCCAGTGATCTAGCACACCTGATTCAACTCATCTTCTAATGATCAGGCCCTTGATTAGTGAATCCAGTGAGCTAGTTCAGTGGCTACAGCTAAACTGTGGAATATGGGGTCTGCGTGGCGTGGTGGGCTTAGTCGCTGCATTGCAGGACATTCTACATCATGATAGTCAGTGGTTTGAGTCTGACCATGGGTTCTCTGACTTTACCCAGACTCCCTGCACGAGGCAGCGCAAGTTGGCATAGCGCTGCCCGGGATTTGGAATAGATAAGTCAGATTATCTATCATGCCACGTCGCTCTCCAGCAACTCGTGTGCAGATCAGGCACCTGTAAATTTAATAACGGAAGTATAGTTGGTGAATGTAATCATCCCGTGCGTGATCTGGTTGGATGAACCATGTGTGTGCCCCTTGCCGTACCACAGATCTGTCCAGGGAGTTGCAGAGCTGCCAACAAGGCAGGGTTAGTGGGAATTTGGGAGGAAAATAGGGAAAAAAAAGTGGAACGTCTGGGATGCCCAGAGGAAAGGGTTGAAAATCACTGGTTGATGGAGAAAAGAAATGCTCATTTTAGCCAAACACATACCTAACAATAATATCTCAAGGCCCTTCTTTCTGTACTAAATTTGACTGAGACTTTCAGAAAACTATAACCGACAACCTTCCACATTACTAAACAAAGTGCATTAATCTTGGTATAGCGTTCATTCATGAAAAAACTGGACAGTAAAATAAGTACACACAGTATGAAAATGTCTGATGACTCACCAAGGTTCAAGTTCCGGAGATTTAATCATGATTAACACAGTTACAGTAGAAGTCAGCATTTAGCAGATTATTCGTCAACACTTTAGAAAGACACTAACATTGAGGCTTCCCCCTGTACATCTCTAAACAGATTGAGAAACTCACCTGCACTCCTAAATGGAACACTACTGCCCTTCATGTTTTCAGGGCTGGGAGGGAAGCTGTCGCAGGCCTTCCTTGGCTCAGGAACACGCTCCTCTGCTCCTCTCCTCTCTACTTCCCTCTCCTTGGTCTTCTCCTTGTCTTTGTGTTTTTTGGACTTCTTCTTGGACTTTCCATGCAGGGAGGGCGAGATGACCCTGCCTTTGGGTCTGTCGAGGCCTGTGTGTCCGGGAGACGAGGGTCCCAGTCCCGGTACAAACACAGCCGCAGAACTGGAGAGAACGGGCGGCTGACTCAGCCTTTCAGCCACGGCGGCCTCCTGGCCCTCACAGTCCCGGCCATTGTGGCTGGAGTCATTGCTGACATCAGAGAGAGGGTCGAAGGGTCGGGGGATGTCCAGCAGGGGGAGCTGGGAGCTGGCTGATATGCCGTCCCCTGCTGCCAAAGACAAGCTCACCTCCTTCCCATTGGAGGAGCTCAGCTTGCCGTTTACTGGCCCTGCCTTGTTGGCGAGGTGTGATATCCTTGGCTTTTTGTTGGCCAGAGGGTCGATGAAATCTGCAGCCGGCCGTTTCTGGCAGGAAAATAGAAGCAGAAAATAGCACACGTGGAACTGAGAAACAAATTGTGACCAGACATCTGTTACTGACACTGAGGAACACCAAAAAAACTAATGAGAACTAAATTCAGAAAATGCGCTAAGTTGATGTGCACAAGAAGAAAAAACAGAGAAAGCGATCTACCAGGGCCATTGAACGTATGATGACCCCGCCCTTCCAACACAATGGATGGTGTTGTATAACTAAACAGACTTCATTTGACGCAGCCTACACTAATGACTTTGCAAGTGGCTGACCTAATCTCACTGGAGCAGGAAGTGCTTGGTTCTAACCGGTTTAGTTTGACTCAAAAAGTAAAGTCATTAAACAAACCCACAAAGGCTGGGGAAAACAAACAAGCGCACCATTGAAGGTTTCTGTTTACAGCAAATGTTACTAAACTGTGTCTGGATTAGAGTTATCTGAGATGAGTACTCCGCAAGCAAGGAAGGAAAGGAACGGACATGGTGTCTGAAGTAAAAGAAAAAGAAAATGAGGGGAAGGAACAAATAATAACATGCACAGCAACTTTTCCAAATGAGGCCAAAAAGTGAGAGTGCATGTGAGGACACTGCAGACTGTGAGGAGGAAGTGAAGTACAGGAGGTGGAGGATGAGGACAAGGAAGAAATGGCTCTCACCTGTGATGGGGAACTACCGGCCAACTCTTTGGGGGGGCTCATTGAGAGCGGGAGCTCGACTGGAGGTGAAGGAGTCACTGTGGTGTTGGTTGTAGTCTGACACATTTTCCTAAAACAAAACCAGTCACAGAAGCCCCACACAGTGAGACAGAAATAATACATTAATTTCAACCAGTTTCAGACATTCATTGCATGGTTAAAATGTCCAGAATGTTCAACCTATTGCTCAAGTAGATCAAGGCACAAAGAATCAGAAGAATCCTTTTCACAATGCTTTAGTCAGAGAGGACATGCAAAATGTTCAAAGTTGCAGTACATTTACAGAGGTGCATGCACCCAATTAACTAGCTAAGAGATCTTGAGTGGTTTTAACCGCTTTAACTAGATAATCTGCTGCTGTACAGTTTTGGTAATCACTAATAATGTAGCTTTGCTGTACAGTCTTGGTAATCACTAATAATGTAGCTCTCCCACCTAATAGTGTTGCAGAGGAAAGTATCGAGGAAGGATTTAGCCAAGCTAACGGGTGAGACCTCAATGTTGAGTGGGCCCTGTCAATCTCCATCTCCACAGCTTTGACTGTGTTAGGTTCCACGTCTATTTTGATTGCACCAGTCTGGCTCTCCACGGTACATGGATAGGGCTGGGCATTGTTCAAAATCTTTTGATCCAGCGCCAATTTCAATACCTCAGTTTCAATGCCGGTTCCTTAATGATACTTTTTTTCGATAACATATGTTTTAAAATCCATTTCAACATCAACATATTGCCACCTTCAGCTGCAAGATTCTTAGTACATATGTTGCAATTTGCTTCATCAGCATCCACCTTTACAAAGTGTAGCCAAACTTAGAGACTTAGTACAGCCAATCTCCTGCTACTTTAGGGCTTTACAGGCAAGTATGCTACATGATTATTGGCTCAAAGTCGCTTTTGGAACCGAAATTTGGCACCGAAAGACATCATTTTTTCATGGATCAGAGTATTACGGTCAATGCCATGAAAGTATCGACATTTGGTGCCCAGCCCTATACATGGACCAATCACTGTGTGTGATAACACATTCCAGAGTTATCTGCAAGTTGGCAGATGAACAGTTGGAGGTACAATTATTTGTGAAGGGTAAGCAGAAAAGGCATGCGAAGCCTTCATCCCTGCAGAGCCTGAGCGCTGAGCAGTAAAGGTCCGTGAGCGCTGAGCAGTAAAGGTCCGTGAGCGCTGAGCAGTAAAGGTCCGTGAGCGCTGAGCAGTAAAGGTCCGTGAGCGCTGAGCAGTAAAGGTCCGTGAGCGCTGAGCAGTAATGAGCACTGAACAGTAATGATAAATGAGCACTCATCTTTATGCATTGCCTCCTGCTGGACAGGAAACCAGGGATGCATTGACTAATGAAGCTGGACACATTGGAAATTCCTCACCAGAACCAGTTGCTCAAGAGCATCATGTTCCAATGGAACTGTGAGATATAAACACATAACGATCTCACTGTGGACTCACTATATTCTGTCACTTTCCTTCTCTCAATGCCATTTATTCTAAGTATTCAAATTAGGGTTGCTAAATGTAGGATCTTCCCTTAATCGAGCACTGATAACGTTAACGATCAACCATCGATTAATTGTTTTACGTTACATTTTAATAACGAACTATAGACATCTTTTAGGACTCATTACAGCTGAAACCGCAGTAAAACGTTACGAAGCAAAATGCGGTTCCTGATTATGCGAACAAAACAGCTCCTCCATTTAACATTTAAGCCATGTAATATTTGAGTTTATTGATGATAGCTGTCCCAGACACATTTTTTATGGTCAGCGACAAACCAACACCAAATAACCAATCCCGTCACCAAAGTATGAACAGTTCATATCTTTGCTAGTTTTGAGTTGCCCCAGTCTCCCCGATTTTTTTCTGGCATGATTGATATTTTTGTGAAACCCGTGAGGAGCTGTAGCAAATGAGAGGGCAGAAACCTTGAAGTTTTCGAGTATACATGTGGAATTAACAGGGATAGCGGCAGTATTCTATTTCATAGTACACACAAGAACAGTCCCCAAAACGCATGCACAATATGTATAATTATGCAGTCTACTCAACGAGCGAGTGCATGAGGAAGAGATTGATTAATATTAATATATATTTTTTATCTAACTCAGAAAACCGTGCAATAAAGCTCGGCATTAAGAGTAAAAGCAAACGCAGTTATTTCATCATGTGAAGAATTATTCCCCAAGCTAGCTAGTAACAACACTATGCAACAGCAAGACCAAACCAAATGTTCGTCAGTCTTAACATTGCCAATGTCATATTGAGTGGATGATGTAACACATACCAAGGATATTTGCTGCTGTGACAAAACATCCATGTTTTGGGCTTGGAAAACAGGCACTGATTGGGGTAGCTGCAACGGTTTGCTCCCGGGTCTCATCACTTTGCAAAGCGGATGGATCGTGGACATGTAGCTTCTGACTCGTATCGTTAATGCCAGAAGCACTAGCAGCAGACTCAATGCTGATGCTGCTTGCGGCAGAATCAGAGTTTGCGCCCCCTGGTGGCGCTTAATTGAAAATATACTCATTGCTAGACTATAATGTGAAACAACCCGTTGCTCGTTTTCAGATTTGATTGTATCGAGTAAATTCTTAACGAACAATCAATCGATCGTCGATTAATCATTAACATCCCTAATTCAAATACATTAAAACTGTGCAGTGCTTCAACAGATCTCTGACCAAGCCTGTGGTGAGATGCTAAGTTACAGCTGCTAATATTAAACACAGTATACAGACACTACTAATGTTATTTGTGTATTAGTGAAGTAATGTCAGTAGGGGTCAGTGGGATACAGTGGGAAATGCTACAAGCTCCACCTCAACTGAGAAGTGTATGGCTGTGAGAAGAACGAGGCAGGGTGGAGAGATTAGATGTTGTGTTACTTCCATAGTTTTCAGGTCCCAGCTGCAGCCTATGGAGGTTTGCTTGGTAGACCTTGGAATCATGCCACCTCACACATGGATCAGAATGTGCTGGAACAGTGTTGCGTCACAGGACTTCCAATCATTTTTTTGCACTACTCTTGCGTGACTGCAGCTGATGTTTCAACTTCAGCAGAGGGTTTCCACTGATAAGCTAGCAAAGGTTCAAAGTGCAGTCCAAAAAGACATTCAGTAGGAATACATTGCTCAGGGGCGAGTTCCATGGGAACATTTAATAATTGAGAATGTGAAACATTCCCTGCAGTCTAATCATTTTGGGTCGACTCAGTAAATCCAACGAAGCGCTCTGCAATGCCTGTTCTAAATTTAGCTGAAAGACGCATTTCCTTACTGCCCCAGATCTTGAGTAACCAGATTTTTCCACTGGGTTCCATCATGAAAGTCAGCTTGTTCTGTCAACAGAACAAGCAAAGAGAAAACTAAGAGATTCTCAGAGAGAAATAAATGACTGGTTTCAAACTAGCAACTACGGTACTACTCCTGACAATCTGAATGTAACTTACACATTTATTTTTAAAACTGTTTTCCTTGATAAACACCTGACCAAGTTACTGTCAGCACACTGATCACCTAACCAAGACAGAGGGTTACACCTAGTTTTTCCCTCTTAATTTGTCATGTCCAATTACCAATTCCACCTCAACTTGTCAGCAAATCCACTTCAAGTGTGGAATGGTCAAAGATTGATCCTATTTTTCTTCCAAGTACACTTTGCTAAGATGGTCAATTGTTATGGCACTGCTCGTTTCAAACACGGAAGCCTTTCTTGTGTTGTGTAAGCATTGTTGGTGCCAACAGAATGATGGGGTTTGTTTTCATGTAAAAATATTTCCAGTGTTTTTGTGATGGTAGATCTTGGCTTAGATTTGGAATGAAAAACTGGCCTTGGGATTAAAATGTTTTGTGACCATTTCTTTAGTTCATACACAAATGCTGAGGCTGTACAGTCAACTATACAACCACAATTAAATTCACAGGCACCCAATCTACACAAGAATTAAGACGTTAAAGGAGTGTGCACACTGTACCAACTGTAGGGCACACGCTGGCTTGGTGTCAAGTCATCTGCTGCTGCGTTGTGTGTACCACCCACAGTTAGCAACCCAATTCTTCTGGGAGATTTGCAACAAGACTACATTTTCTAACTTTAAGCTCCCAGGGAGGTGCTACTTGCTCTCGCATTGGAGCGTGTGTATGTGCAGCTACCTTAAAATCAATACACACAAGTGTTTGAATCGGCAAAAAAGGTTTCTGGCATGCCAAGTCAACAACAGTGGCTATCCACTAGTCAATGGTCTCAGGTTGTTATGCAGGTGTGTTTTTCCATTACGAAAGACATTCAATCTTTCATGTGGCTGTTATTGAAATGCAAAAGTTTTACTGCATCTAGTCATTAAAAGCCAACACTTGTTAAACAGGGTTAAATTTTTTTAGCACAGACGCTACAAATCCTTAATTGCATTGACCTTGTGAGTAAAGCACACAGTCTGTACAACCAAATTAAATGTTAGTTTTCTACATCATGTCAATATTACATTTTTTTCTTTGGGTAACAACTTAACTACTGAGAGGGATGTATGGAGAGCACAATTACTAGGAAGTGTCCGTTCTTAAAAGAGGAGTACATTTGCAAATCAGTGTGTGTAGGCTTGTTGCTGCTGCTTAATTGCACCCTCACACCCACACTTCTAAAATAGCTGTCTGCAGACTATCATAGTCTGAGTGGGCGGAGATACAACAATCTAGCAATGCGAGGCCATGCGAGGCCATGCGAGGCCATGCGAGGCCATGCGAGGCCATGCGAGGCCATGCGAAGCCATGCGAAGCCATGCGAAGCCATACGAGGCTAACGAGCAATGCGAGGCTAACGAGCAATGCGAGGCTAACGAGCAATGCGAGGCTAACGAGCAATGCGAGGCTAACGAGCAATGCGAGGCTAACGAGCAATGCGAGGCTAACGAGCAATGCGAGGCTAACGAGCAATGCGAGGCTAACGAGCAATGCGAGGCTAACGAGCAATGCGAGGCTAATGCCACAGGCAGATTCGCTAAACAGCAAACAAAACCCCTGGTTTAACAAAAGGTAGTAAAAGCAGATAGCACACCGAACAAGGATCCTCTTCAGAAGTTGCTGGTCTCCCTCGCTGTAGCCTGGCCAGTCCTTCTGAATGTCCTTAAACAAAGAGTCCTTCAATGTGAAGGTGTTGTCTCTCGCATTCAGGTTAGCCACCTGGAGACAAGAGGCACAAGTCAGTTTTATTATAAAGGAATGCTTTTCTTTCCACTATCTTCAATCAATACCTTAGTTTTCACCATTGATAGGGACTGACCATTTGGGCTGGCGAGAACTGACATGTAACCAAAGCCCCTTGGTATATTTAAAATTTACTAGGAAGCTCAGGACTACATGTTCTGTTTTCACACTGTCAGACCCCTCTGGAACACACTTAGTAAGAGGATGTTGTTTGCAACACCAGGATAGAAGTTTTGATTCTCACAGTGGGCCAGAAGAAAAAAAAAAATCTACACAGCCCTAACTAGGGCTAGGTGATATTGCTAAAATATGATATCACAGTATTTTTTAAAATGTTAAAGAGATCACGGTATTTGACAGTATTTATTGCTTTTAATAAGCTTTCTCAATTCAGATGATTTACACTGTTCTAACAAATAAAACTGACAGCAAAAAAAGTAGGGTGACACTTGATTTGGAGAGTCCGAAATTCCATCTGTAAGTGCTCTATAGATAGTCATATCATCATCAACATACTATCAACAAACTATCTGTTGATAAGCAACTAATTGTGTAGTTTAAGGGTAGGAGTAAGTTTAGAATATGTTTTAGGCTAATGGTTAAGATTAGGCTTAACATTAGGGGAAGGGTTAAGGTTAGGATTAGGGTAAGTAGATAGTTTGTTCAAATGCTGTTGATGCTCTACAGATAATCTGTAGAGCATCTACAGATACACTTTTTAGATTCTTAAAATAAAGTGTTACCAAAAGTAGAACTATTGGTTGAACAAACGAAACACTACGCAACACTTGTATTATGCCATCAATAAAATCAAAGTCAATACAATTCTGTTAATACTGAATATATTAGTTGCAATACTTATATTAATGTAATAAATATATACATGTAGTATATGCATGAGAATAAAAATATAAAAATTGGTTGTAAAAAATTACAATAATTCGCTTATCAAATTGCCCCGGGCGGACGTGATGAGCGCTAAGATGACTACACTGTTCTTAAATTGACGAATCTCCCCCTCTCCTCTCCCTGTCTTTCAGGTGTTTCGATAACAGGACCCCATGGACATTTTAGCTACAACTATGCGAAAACATAGCTGACTGACTGCAGAGAAATGAGGCAACTTTGCGCGGCTGGAGACTAAATAAATTCTGAAATGTCTAAAAGTTCTCATATTGGACAATCAATATTTGGTAATCTGTAGATAGGCCTAAATTAATTTGTTAACACATCCTATTTCACATGAATATATCCTAACAACGCATTGTTTCGGACACTGATAAATGTGTGTGGGAGAGCGGTTGGGGGGGCGGCTTTTTTTGTCTTGCCTAAGGCCGCAGAACGTCCAGAACCAGCCTTGCACACATTCCCTGCGTGTTTTCATCAGCTGATCATCACACTGACAGCGGAAACATGTTGCAAATGATCTGTCAGACTTTGAGGTTGAACATGTAAAAACATTATTTGGTGAGCTATTCATTACTACTCTGCAAGATAGTAACTCTTGAATAACCTGTTGTTTTTACCAGTAGCCTACCTCCCTGGGATCCATATCTGGGAAGTTTGGGCATTTCTTTTTATTGCTCTTTTACTAAAGACCACATATTCATCTCAAATTATTGTTGTTTTAACTAAAACCCTGCACAATTCTTAATCACATTCTTCATTTGCTGTGGGAATTTCTTTCGCAACATTATTCGTAACATCAGTCTTTCTGCTCCACTGGCTCCTCCATGGACTGAGTCGGTTCCCACGTGTGTTTTGTTTATATGACTGGGCAATTCCTGTGGCTTATTTTCATGGTCTGCAGTTATGACTTTCCAACCAAAATGAGGTTATTCCCCTTCAGTGCAGCTGGTGAAATTACACTGTTTTGTAAATAATTACATTTAACGTAAACATTAAAATACCGGTTCACAAGGTATAGTAAAAATCCAAACAGTACATAAAATACAGGTATACAATTTTTAGAGGTATACTGCCCAGCCCATACTGTACTTTGCATTAGCTAAACAGTAAAAATGTCTGCTAAATTAAGTACATTTGAATTTACTGGAGCATTGGTAGGCTAACTGCAGATTTTACATATCTGTTCTAAGAGGCAGCAAGTGTGGCTGCCTTCACTAACCTGTTGCAGGAGGCTGTCCAGAGAGTCTTTGTCATGAGGCAAGAGCCCATCTTTCTGCAAGCGCAGGATGAGCTCTGGCTTTCTGTAGGGCTTGAGGGCCAGCAGGTGGGTGAGGCGTTCCCTCAGGGGCCTTTGCTGTGTCGTGCCCTTTTTCATAGTGCTGCTGGAGATGATGACCGGCCGGGATGTTCTCCGTGATGGAGCGATGTCTGAGAGGCCAGCTGCCGGTTTCCGGATCTGCACCTTCTTACCTAATAGAACAGAGACATGGCTCTGTGTCAGTAGGTTGAGCCTTTGTGAAACAACCATAGAAATTTGACGCGGACAAATAAAAAAATATACATGGAAAAAATATTATTGTCTGTCCTATTGCATAATACTCCTCTGTGAACAGGGTGGGAAATTAACACCCGGCACCCACAAAATACTTTTTCACAGTGGCGGGTAACTTTGATTTATCTACATAACTATAAAACATTGAATTTTTATTTGTTATCACTTAACATTACTTCTCAGATTGGAATTTGTTTGACACATTTTATAGATTTTTGCAGAGCTATGCTGTGATCTATGCAGCCTGAGCTGTGGTTCCAATAAAGAAAAGCTGCTGCACCAGTAGATCAGGTGAATGTAGACTATAGAGGAAAAACATGCATCACTATCGATGAGGAATTTGATAAGAATATAGTATGATCTTATAATTTCATCTGTGATTGGATCAAATTAAAACCAGCCATGTCATTCACATTAGCTTAAATTGGATGATTCAGCGGTCAGTAAAAACAAGGGTTGTTAGTCTGTACTCTGTTACGTGGCACTCCAGTTTTCCCATAGATGATAACATGCGTGCGCATACACAAGCGTAAATTGTTCCACAGCTGTAGAACCTTCTACTTGTAGTTTGGATGGGAGCTAATTAAAGTTCTCATATATTTTTCCAAAAACAAATTAGAAGATAAAATTACAAATGTAAAAGTAAATACTGATTCTACAAAAAGTGGCATATATTTTTCATATATTAACAAAATAGGTATTAATAATACATTTAATGTATTGAAGCAATTCAGATGACGCTAGTGTATTTTTCATATTTAAATTGGAAATAAATTGGCTGGTAACAGGGCTGGTTCTAACACTATATCATGCCTCAGGGCTCTACAGTGCCCCCATTTCACGAGAATTTGCTCCTAAAAATAGACATGTAAGACAACGAAAAATGATTTACGAGCACAGTGTGCAAGCAAAAATTACAACCTACCAGAATGCATTTTTCCCCCCGCTTCTAAATGTTAAAAAAACTACAACTCCCACATTCCGCAAGGAGTCATGCGCCAACTGCAGTAGTTTTCTGTGAGAACGCAGTGCAGTCAAAGGGAGAGAAAGGTGGGAAAAACACTGGGAAAAAGAAAAAGTATAAATTCTGTGTTACTTGAACATTTTTCAATGCGCTCCTAAATTTCTGTGTGCTCCGACAGTTTTTTATTTAGGAGTACATGTACTCCTTGGGAAAAAAGTTAGCGTAGAGCCCTGTGCCTGCAAGACAAATTCAGATTTTTCTTTTTAAATTAATAGCGCTCGTAATTCATTACATTAATCATTGTTAATTCATTGCATAGATCGTTTGTCAATCAAGGTGAATGGTGTTTGACCCCAGCAGAGAACTGGCTCTGGCTGCTAACAAATCTAAGTGGCTGGTAAAAGTTGTCCATCCACTACTCAATGTTATTTCCCACCATCTATGAACTTTATTTTCATATGCCTTGAGTGCACAGCTAAAACAGCCATTATGATATTACTGTCCCAATACTGATGGATGGCACTGTGTATTAACTGTAGCTATATTCCCTGTATATCATGCCAAGGGCACAATGGCCATTGCAAGCTTTTTTACAGGTACATAAGGGGGCATTGCCACGAATTCATTGGCATTTCTGTACAATTTCATTATTTACTAGAGGCACAAATCTGCAGTGTCTGGTATGTGAGAGACTTCATGGTATTTTGTGGTGGAACATGAGCCTTGCAATGCCAAGTACAGTCAGTCATTGTTATCTCATCCTTGCTCAGTAGTACTCACTATGTTTTCTGTCTGTTCTTCAGTTAGGCTACAGGTTAATGCGTAAGAAGTGCAGGTGCAGTGCCTGATTAAACTATTTTCATTGTTTAGTTCTTCAAAATAAATTATGTGGCCTTAAGTCTCAGTCTGCTAAAATAGTATATCCCAAATGTACCTACCGGTACAACCCTCAA
>JACXGM010025750.1:0-15169 GCA_016801145.1 Umbra pygmaea | reverse complement strand
GATTGGAACGAGCTACAGAAGACTCTGAAACTCGTGACCACTGTCCCCCTAACTTCCTTTAAATCTCAATTATCAGAGCTTCTGTCTGACCATTGCACCTGCTGACCCCCCCCCCCCCACGTGCACTACCTTTCCCTATCTGATCCATTACCGTGGCACTCTGCCAAATAAGCACCTGTGTATTTACTGACTTGAACAGAATTTATTTTAAATATATTATTTATCAACCGTTATTTGCACTGCTACCATTTGCACAGTAACATTGTCATACTAATGTTAACTTATTACCGCTAAACCTAAGATTTATTTGCACTAATTGTACATGTACTTACATCTACCTCATTCAACTTCAACTGTATTTCGACAGTATTTTTTTAATCTTTCGTCTTTACTGTACCCTTTGTGTAATTCTTGTGTATTTGTATTTATGTGTAACTCTGTCTGTACTTGCACCTTTTTGCTTTATCTTGGCCAGGTCGCCGTTTTAAATGAGAAATTGTTCTCACCGTGCCCACCTGGTTAAATAAAGGTTAAATAAAAATAAAAAATAAATAGTTAACACCTTTTATAATGTTATTGGTTAGAGGTGACCCAATCCCCGCTCACTTTGATAAGAAGTACACACCTCATGTTGATGTCACCACAAACCAGTTGAATAATGGAGGTCTAAGAGTTATGTAGCAAATGGTTGGGCAGCAGAATAATTCAGTTTGAGGAAACAGGCAAAGGTAACACCTGTACCAATGCTTTCAATTTCAGCCATACAGCTCTGGGTAAAATCATGAGACCCCTGCTAATTTTTTTTCAATCAAAAAACATTGATCAAGCACAAAATGGATGGTCAAATGCCATCAAACAAAGCCGAGCTGTTTGATTTTTTTGTGCCAGAAGGGGCATAAGGTCACACAACATAAATGTGAGAAATCGGTGAAGAGCATGCCATGACACATGAACACCAATTATTATTATTATTATTATTATACAATTGTTGTTTTTGACCCAAATATTGACTTCTGTACTCTTCCTAAGTTAACACACTAGTATTGTGTTGTTTAAATATGAATATTAACTTATTTTTTTTGCATTATTCAATGTCTGACAACACTGAATTTTATTTTTATTTTGGCCAGTTTACATTTTCTGCAAATAAATGCTCTGAATCACATTATTTTTATTTGGAATTTGGGGGGAATATTGTCAGTAGTTTATGGAATAAAACAAAAATGTGAATTTTACTCAAACACATACCTATCAATAGTAAAACCAGAGACACTGATGATTTTGCAGTGCTCTACATTTTTTCCAGAATTGCATATTTTTTGGGTACAGGTTTCAATTTGGGTTACCTAGCTTGCTCATGGACAGAAAGACAAAGCTTTTACCATGGACGTAGGGGGATTAGAACTAGGGAACTTACCCTGTGACCATAGAACACCTTGCTGCCCCTAGTTAAATGTAAGTAATATATTAGACTCTCATATCCATAAAGACTTACCAGATTTAAGCAATAAGTAATGAGAGCGTGGGAATGACCGCGTAATGCAAAAAAAAGAACATCCCATACATCGTGATAGTCACGTATAATCATTCAATTTAAATTGTACTGTTGCTGATCCAGGCAAGTTGACTAATAACCAATTGTTATTTTCAATGATATATATACAGTTCTCCAAATTATAACTGACGTGGGTTGTGCAGTCTAAACCTGTCCATTTCATGCAGCGTCAATTGATTTGGACTGCAGTAGTTTCTCCAGAATTTCTACTCTCTCAAAGCGTCCAATCCGGTTAGATGAATGAATAAACACCTTACAAACAAGATTGTAATTGGTTAAGCTGACCGTTCAAAACAACAAGCAGAATTGCTATTGGTTGGGTCCGGAAGCTCGGGGAGTCCTCATTCATCCGCTTGCCTTCTGGTTTATTGTTTCTCTCCGTTTCGAAATACAACAAGGAGAACTCAACGATAAAATGGTAAAGCTTTTTTGATTGTTTGATGAACATTTTTATGTGGAATGTATTAAAGCACACATTATCGTAAACTGTACGACATTTAAGTACTAATAATATATAGGCAAATCGAGCTAGTAGTAAGAGTACAGTAGCATTCACGAATGCTTGCGTGCGAATAGGACGTCGTCGACTACACGCGAAAGAAAGCTAACGAAAGAGCGCCATCTATATTTGCATCATTTGGCATACAACCGAATCAATGCTTTTTTCAAATATTATTTATACAATATTCGAAATTGCGCTGTTGATTTTAAATTGTCGCGGAATTTTAGTATTGTAATTTGGTATATACCTAGCCTGTATATTTATCTAATTGGCTAGGTTGCACCGAAGTACTGTTAGCTAGGTTAGCACTAGCTTCCACAGTACACTACTGTAGATTAGTACAGTCGGCCTACGCTAAATGTTGTCGAGCAGCCCAGAACTAGCTAGCTACATGTTTATTTAGCACGATTTTGTTAGCATTTTTTGTAATGTAACAGTTGTCTACCTTGTTTGTATTCACATTTAAATCCCCCCTCCACATTTTCAACCAATAACCTGGATTAGGCTGCAGTGTTTTCAAGTTTGCCGGTTCTCTAGCCACCGGAAATTGTCCTTTTAATGTTTGAGTTGGCGCGAGGAGTGTGATGATCGTAATGACATTTTGCATGTGCCATGTTCCATTTGTTTTATCAGTCAACAATGAACATTCGTAAATATCTAGGACGTGATTTAATCCTGTACACTTGTACCACATGGTCTTGTTAATTCTGGAGCCACATTTCAGATTGTATTCAAATCAGCCACAGCATTGAGTTCATGCATCAAAGAAACGTCCATTTTTGTTCATTTCCAGGCAGGAGGAAAAGCCGGAAAGGACAGTGGCAAAGCCAAGACGAAGGCTGTGTCTCGCTCCCAGAGAGCTGGACTCCAGGCATGTACACCTTCTCTTTACCTTGTTGTGTGAGGTGACATCACATCTCCAACGTTTTCTGTGTTGTATCAATCAACAGTAATTACAGCATCACAGATAAACAGGCAGTATATAGCCAGCAAATGTTTCTGAGAGTGAATGTTTCTCCTTGTGTAGTTCCCAGTGGGTCGTATCCACAGACACCTGAAAACAAGGACTACCAGTCATGGCAGAGTGGGAGCCACTGCAGCGGTCTATAGTGCCGCCATCTTGGAGTATCTCACTGCTGAGGTGAGAATTGACTAAACCATTTTTTTAACTGGGTTGTTTCGTTAAGGGCTCTTCTAAACGTAGAGTTTGAGCAAAAGCCTGCTCCAACACATCATGACCCGTTTCATTTTGCGACCCCTCCCACTAGGTGTTGGAGTTGGCAGGGAACGCCTCTAAGGATCTTAAGGTGAAGCGTATCACTCCACGTCACTTACAGTTGGCCATCCGCGGAGATGAGGAGTTAGACTCTCTCATCAAGGCCACTATTGCTGGCGGAGGTGGGTTATAAAAGCCTTGACTGGTTTTATGCATTGTACTTCCAGTGACCTCAAAGCACTTTACATAATTGAGATTTTGGGAAACTGTTGAACTAAACTAACTAGCACTATTCATAATGTAATGACTGTTCCGCCTGCAGGTGTGATTCCTCACATCCACAAGTCTCTGATCGGAAAGAAGGGCCAGCAGAAGACTGCGTAGAGGAAGTGACCTCACACCCCCAGGAAGGAATGGGCAGCCATGTTCTTATGTTTCACATTTGTTTGGGTCATTTTGTAAAAGTAGATGTAGACGTTTTAAGGGAGATGTGTAGTCTTTCAGGTATTGTTGATTTTTATCAGTTTTGAAGGGGGAGGGTTCGGGCTAGGGTTTTTTGCTGACAAGAAACTTGTACATTTTGTACATAGACCAACAAATTTCAAAATTCTTGTCATGTTCTGAAAGGTTTTGAGTTAATTGGATTTTTCTCCAAAAGTGTTTTATACTTACAAACGTTAAAGTATTTTAACAAAAACAAATCTGTTGTGTCTGTGTTAATCATAACTTTACCAGAAGCTGATTTTTATGAGACTACGTATGTTGCTGACTTTAAGAGATACGATATGTTTTTTGCTTACATTCAGTTGGGTGAAACGCTGTTAAAAAAATCAAAATCTTTGTTTTTTCGATGGGGTGTAAATATGTGACATACAGGCCATATTCCATTAGTTGTTCATCAACATGGGAAAGGCCTGAGGACACAATAACATTAAACAAAAGGTTATTGACTTTGGTATATGCTCTATTATAAACCAGGTGGTTTACAGCCTGAATGCTGATTGGCTGATAGCTTTTTTGTCTTAAGAAATAAAGCACAATCACCTCGGCTAATAGCTTTTCTTAGGCACATGCATCACAGAGCCTGGACACAGCCCTTAGCTTGGTTATATTGGCAATATAGCTCTGGAAACGATTAACAGACCACTGCATAATCAGTATGTCAGGTTTTACTATTGATAGGGATGTGTTTTGGTAAAATTACAATTTTTGGTTTGTTCCATAAAACACTGACAACATTTCTCCCAAATTTCAAATAGAGCATAATTTAGAGACTTTATTTGTTGGTCAAAATAATGAAAAATATGCATTTTCTCAGAGCTTGAGTAATGCAAAGAGAATAAATTTGTTTTCAATTTTGAACAAGACAATACTAATGTGTTAATTTAGGAAGAGTTCAGAAGTCAATATTTGGTGGAATAATAATTGTATAATATTAATAATTGATGTCTTGGCATGCTCTCCACCAGTGTCCTACATTGCTGTTGGATGAATTTATTCCACTCCTGGCGCAATTCAAGGGGCTCAGTTTTGTTTGATTGCTTGTGACCATTCATCTCCCTTGTGATCACTTTCAAAAGGTATTCAATGGGGTTGATTTAAGAAAGAATGGCAGTGGTCTCTTAATGTTTACAAAAACTGTATATCACAAACCCCCAAAATGGCTTATTGCTTTCATAAACCAGTTCCAATGCAATTAATGTAGTAAAAAGTGCTGTGACTCAATACCTTTTGTGTACAAACTCAAAAACCAAATAATCCAGTTTATAAAGGCCATATACCACAGGTATGACATTATATACAGTTGTATTATTGAGCAGACCCTGCTATCTATTTTTTGTCTTACTAGCCCATGAATTGAACACATGACCATGACAAGCTTCATGTTCTGACTAAGTAACCTGCACTTTTTTACTTTTTTTTGTAACAAAGCATACACTCACTGAAGTTATTAAACAAATTAGAAAATTACAATGTATATCAGACCATGATTCCCTACACTATGGAGTGCTTTGTTACAAAAGCACTGCCTAAAATGCATAAATTATTTTTCAGATGGACTGTATTAACAAACACTGGAAACAACTTGTCATGTTCTCATATTGAATTTCTTGCTGAAATGGAAAAACATGCACTGCATATTGTAGGGAATCACTGTCCCGCCTTAACAGCTTTTTCAGATTTCTTTCAAATTAACGCGAAATACATGTTCTACTGGTTTTGGAACCTGGTCATTGAAAGAGAAAGTAGTTCTGTTTTCACTCCATGAAATTCACAGTGCACCTTTAAAACAAGGAGAGGAAAACAGATCTGATAGCAATGCTTAGTTTATTTTACAAAACAAATGAACCACATGAACACCTCAGAGAACAGTATTTACAATTGAATATTTAAATAGCACTTTAAATGACAAACACCTATATTATTATTGCACTTTACCCTGAAAGAAAAACGTCAATTTCACCACTCATTCAACCAATAATCAATACAGTATTTTTGAAGTAGAAGCCACTCTGAAGCATCTCAAGTAGCATTCTGCACTTGTCTCACTTAAAACCATTTTAGACCCTTGACGACAATCATCCAAGAGTGCTAATAGTGGGTGGCGTACGTCTGGTAGGCCACCGTCCCTGTGTTAGGCCCAGTAGTGGGTACCACCAAGCCAGGGAGGTTGGTGTACTGATAGAAAGACTCCAGGGCAGGGACACTTGTCAAGCCTGGACTGGCCGACGAGGAGCTGTAACGGGTGTGGAGGTAGGGGGCTCCTGCCTCTGGGACTGTGTGGGGAGGGGGGCAAGTGGGATAGGGGCTCGGGCAGTAGGAGGGGTAATGCAACAAGTGAGAGGCTACTTTAGCCTGGCACGCATGGGCCAGAGCGTCCTGGATCATTCTTTTCATTCTCATACGCCTGTTCTGGAACCAGTTGCGGATCTGAGGATGAACAGAGCGGAGTTAGGTGTTAGTGGTCACACAAATGTTGTTAACTGCTGTATGTTCCTATAGGCTGTGTCGGGTCTGTCCGCTGGGCCCACCTGTTTGTCAGTAAGGTTGAGTCCAGTGCAGAGCTCAGCCTTCTCCTGAGTGCCCAGGTAAGCATTTTTCTTGAAGGCCACCTCCAGACTGTTGAGCTGCTGTTCTGTGTAGACAGTACGCGGCCGCCGCCCTCCAGGGGGTGACGCGGGAGAGGTGGAGGTGCTGTCGAGTGGGGCGGTTGGGGAGACGGAGCGTCCTCCTTCGCTCTCATACCCAGACGTTTCCTCTCCGTCTGTTACACCAACGCAGCCAGACATCTCGGACACTAGTGGTGTGGGGGGGGGGTGAAGGGTGGTTAGATTTCAAAGCCATCCATATACCACATCGTGATTCATTTTCACATACCAAAATGTTTGGGTGCTCAGAACATTTCAAACACAAATGTATGTCCCTGAATCGTGTCGTTAGTATCAAACAAATCAGATTCAGGCGTGTCCTAACAATAGATTAGATGTAGATAATGCATTTCTAGAAAATTCCATCTATAAGTTGCTCACCACACACACAAAATCAATAGACACATTTTAGTTATTGTTCCCTATGTTAACTCAGACTCCAAATAAAAGTACGCCCAGGAAGCTAACCTTGGAGGGTATGGTGGAGAAGGATACTTCTCCTGGAATGTGTGTCTCTCACTGGGCCTGCCAGGCTGGGGTTGCTGAGTGGTTCGAGACCCTGTCCTCTACTCGTCTGGTTCTCCGGTTTTTCTGTCCTCGGTTGGCAGTAGAACCCAGGCAGGTTCTCAGGATGTGTCCCAGATGTGCTGGTGTCTCCAGCGGAGACGCTGGAAGACAAGGTGGCAGAGTGGCTAGTGCTACCAGCAGCCAGGCTACTCTGGGCCAGCCACTCGATGGAGAAATGTGCCCTCATGGTTGGATGATGATATCCAAAAAAATAACCGAAATCCAATTGTTCGAATGGGAATTAGCGTCCTTTTGGATTAGTAGAGTCAGATTTATCCGTTGCCTTCCAGAATTCAGACAAATTGCTTTTTCAGATTTAGTTGAACGTAAAGTATGTTGTTTCCTCTGAGCAGGTCAGTGTCCTGGTAAATGCAGTAATGACCTGATTCTCAGAGTGGACTCAGTATTTATGCCGCCTCCATTACTACTCACTCACTCCAGGATCAAAGAACACAGACTCCCTCCCCTGTTTCCCTCCCTACTTTAGTTTTCACAACTACGGTAATTAAGACGTCTCAATCGGTCTGAATGAGGCCATTACCCGCTGGCTCCAGTGAGTCTGGAGAAGTTACCCCCCCGCACACACACATACACAGGAGCACACACACATTGAGACAGCGTGCCATCCTTACTGTCTTCATAAATATTACAATTGTGGTTAAGGTTAGATTTAGATTTTCAAGAACCTTGAAAATTTTACCGTTAAAGAGGTAAAGATAACAGGATTTATTTTATTGAAATAAAGTTTGGAGTAGCCTAATCAGTGAAAAAAGGCACTCTGTCTGAGTGTCTCCTTTTGTTTACACATGGGTTACATATTTTATCCTGTTGTGTATGTGTCTTGAGCGTGTGTACTCTTTTATTCTCAAATATCAATTTGTGCTTATTAATAATCAATTATTGCCCAACTGGTCCTGTTTGGGATTGGATATTCCAGTAGTTGACCACAATGGTGTCCATTGCATCAGCATGGATCAACGTCTCTGTGGAATGTTTTCCACACATGGTAAGAATCCCTGACCCAAGAATTCAGGCTGATTATGAGGCATGCAGGTTTGAGATGCTCTTACATGAGTGACCTTGACAAAACTGTTCAGTAATTTCACATGTATGTCCTTAAACGTGATTTTTTTGATTGGCTTAACATAATGCAATGTTGGCTAATCCGCCTGATGTCTTTAACAGATTAAAGGCATAGTTGTCTAATAATGATCAATCTTCATTGATAAGAGAGGACTGACAGCTCTCGTGATTGGATTTCTGTCGTTTAGGTTGATCCCTTTGGCTTGCTATAGGATATGGTGTTTATAGTGTTGAAATGTTAATGATGGCGGTCATATCCAGATATTTGTTTTCTGGGTGTTTTGTATTATATTGGAGTCTGCCTTGTCAATCATCGAAATATACATGATCTCATAGATTCGCGTTCATTGTGATAACAATATTAAACATTACGTGATTTCTGTCCTTTTCATATGATCGTCTCAGTCGGTTGTGCGAGTAGCCTATCAGAGAACCACGGTCCTTTGAAGTGACCTGTTCAGTTAATGACCTATTAGCGCAACTACAAGGAGCGCCATCACACACGGCGACAGTCGTCTGGCCGCGGCGAGAAGTGGAGCGGTATTGCGCGTAGCAGACCCCGGATCCATTACACCCACTCGCCCGCCATTATCTTATCAATGGGTTGGTTTGTGATTGAGCCGATTAGTCCTTAACACAATGCATCACTCACTCAGTCACTCTGCATATTATCCACAAAATACCAAATCCTTCCTCCCTCTCCCCCGCCTCTGTCTTTTGAGACGCATAGGCGAAGATTGGAGGTGGAGGAGATAGGCTACTTCAGTTCTTTGGTAATTCTGAAAAGACCTGAACGTTTAGCCTGTTATCGGCTATAAAGACAGCCGATTGACTTGATCCCCTGATCCGTATTGTAACATTGAGAGAGAGAGCAACAATTGTCAGGTAGAAACCAATTGTCCGGGAGATAGAAAGGCGCCATCTGAAGCACGAATCCACAGAAGCGCGTCACGACTCTCCAACCCACTGTGCAGTACGCATTTGGTCAACGTGTTTTTATACAGTAGGCCTACCATGTTCTGGAATAGGTTTTAAGATCCTCTCTCGAATGGGTTAGGTCATTTGGCTGATTTAACTGAATAGATAGCCAGTTTTCAAGCAGACAAAGATAGTGCACATAAAGGAGCTGTATTGATAAACAACAATATTATTTATTATTAGGCGATGTAACAAATAATTAAGGGTGTAGAAACGGGGGACATGTTACAGACAGGCAATTGGGTCCCCCTCCAATAAGAACAATTTGTGGAAAATATATGCCATGGTGTGTACAATGTCAAACTTGTTCCTACGCCCCAGCAAATAATACATTCATTTTGTGTCATAGTAACTCTATGACACAACCTTATGGAAAACAAACACTGTAGGACTGACTACATTGTGTTTGCCTGGGGATCCCCTGATATCAAGAACATTAGCTAGATATTGTATATCCTTGTCTGTAGTTTTATTACATTTTATATTAGTCATTAAGCAGACATTATTAACCAGAGTGAATTACAGTAAGTGCATATTTATTTTGAACAATATATCATATTTTATTCATCAAAAAATACTACTATTACTGGGTATATCTAATTTGACATGTTTAAACAGGGTGTTTTACCATCTAGGTCTTTAAAGGCATCTGTGTGACAGGGACGTGGGAGATGGTTGTGGTGTCTTCGACAGTGAAGCCTACCTATTCTTTCGGAGTCAGGTCTATTCAAAAGAGTGGAAAATAGAAGAATGAAAGAAATATTACATGGAACGTTTCAATATATGCTCTTCCTATCTTTTCTCCATCTCCTCCTACATCTATCTGTCTCTCGTTCAACCGGCCACGCGGCACCCAGCCTACTATCAGAGATAAGAACGACAGACAGAGAGGCTAATACCCATCTTTCTTTTTACACTATGGTCAGACTGAATGCCTGAAGCAGTGACAGTGAGATAGGGATGATGATATGGAAGAGTCAACAAAAAGATCAAGATTCTTTGAAGTTCTAACTCTAATCAAAGAGTTTGTGTGTAAATTCCTCAGTGTGTGTATGTGTGTGTACGGCAGATCACTGGAGGAAATTCATCTTATTGGAATGCTTCATTGCACCAATACTTCTAATCTTAATGTTGTGTATTTACTTATCCACACAGCCCTTCTTTCGATTATAGACAAATCGAGATCTAAGGAATTGTTGCTTTTTATTTTCAAATGGAACTTTGGAATTGGATCTTATTTGTAACTAATCTACCAGAATCTGAATATATGCTACATGATGCTCACATTACATCTTCCTGCTTCTGTGATTGTTTTTCCCCTGTTTACCCATTCCATTAGGACTCAGTTAGTTTAGTCCCTCATTGTAATTTTACCCATTCCATTAGGACTCAGTTAGTTTAGTCCCTCATTGTAATTTTGTGTGTATATGCGTATGTGTACTGTGTGTCTTCAACCGTATTAACTAACTTCCATAGCTTGTCTGTGTCCATTGTGGCCCTATTAGTGTGTGTTCCTGACTGCATGGGTATATGTAACTGGGTCCTATTATGAACCCTTTGTCTATTCCCAAATTTACCTCCTGACAACATGAAATTCACCAACCAAGGAATACACATTCAGTACAGTATCCCTGTTAAGCTTGCCTGTCAGATCAAAATATATACTTTCTTACTAAATAAAATGCATTAACGCTGGCAGGCAAGTGATATGAGACAGGACAAAGATCTAGGATGACCTGAGTTCTTGGACCACAATGCAGAACTACCCGGCTTGATGATGGCCCTGTCCAAAGCCACTGTCACTGCCCACAGCCCACCTGGCTATGCAGCTGATCTGGATCTGTCTAAATCCTGGACACAGTCCACATGAGGCTCTGAACCCTAGAATCTTTCCCCAGGACTACTCACAGGACCTCGATGTGTACTGATGAACAACTTGGCCTTAATTGGACATGCGCTATTAAACGTTACACCCGGCACAGCCTGAAGAGGAATGGACACACCACTGAGTCTGTATCCTCTCTAGGTTTCTTCCTGGGAAGCAAATTACTGAAGAGTTTTTCCTTGCTGCTGTGCTTCAATTCCACATTGTTGCTTGCTCTTTAGGGTTCTAGGCTGGGTGTCTGTAAAAGCACTTTGTGACAACTGCTGACGTAAAAAAGTCTTTAGAAAATAAATTTGGTTGATTGTGTGTGTGTGTGTTTTCAACTGTTCCACCCCATGGTTACATTCTTTAGAGATGCAGTATTTTTCAAATTTTTAGGTGCTTTGTAGATAGTCATCGTATCAACAAACTATACAGTATGTTGACAACAGCAACTGCTGGCTAGGTTTGTCACTAGAAACAGGTTTAGAGGTTGTATAAATGTTGCTGATATATTGTAGATGATCTGTAGAGCATATACAGATTCACTGGGACTCAAATACAGTGTTAACTACACATTATTACATGATTAGCTCATTATTTTGTGTGTGTGTGTGTGTGTGTGTGTGTGTGTGTGAGAGAGAGCCCTGGAGGTGAGGCGATGTATCCATCACTCCAGAGCCCCTAGGCCAGTCTGCCTGTTGGCCGACGGACTCCAGCTTCTTTGATTGGCTCCATTCACATCCTTTCATCTTTAATGGCCCTGTTTGCTGCTCTCTTACGGACACAAATACTCCTCCCGCCTCTTTACAACACACACACAAGCATACAGGGGTGAAACTACCACACACACAGATGTGCGCCCACACACATCTAGAACAGTTTAAAACACTTTCACCCCCTTAAACAGATCTGGGAAGGTAAAGCTGATCTGAGGCCCATGCCCAGTTGGAGAATAGGAACGACACAACATAGGAAACAGTCTCTGGCTGCAGTGGTGCATCTCCAGTAAGGAAACAGGGATTGAGAACATGTCCAATAATACCCTACACAATGGGGGGTTTTCATTAGACCAATCAGAACAGCTACCTTAATGACACTCATGTTAATACGCTGACTCAAGACTTATTTCAGTGTTTATGCCTGTTATGATCAATGTCTTGTTTCTATGTGTCATTTGTTTCTAGATTTAAACTACTTAAAGGGTATAATTGGCATGTGAAGCATATATTTACATTGCCAAAGCACGTGGAATACCAGCAAGACATAAACATAAAAAGTAAAATATTTTATACTATGTCTTCCATCTCTCTATTTCACCAGGTAATTCGATTGAAAACTGTTTTAATTTACAACAACAACCTGGCCGAAGGCATAGCGAATTATGTGTTGATTATTACATTGCCCGCTGACCCCTCTAGTCTATGACTGACAGACGTCTCCTCTCTTTGATCCCAATCTGTTCTTTCAAAGTCTCCAGACTCTTTGATAAACTGGTCGTGGAGAAAAAGCAGCAGGCACCGTGAGGAGAGTTAGGGGGGAGGAGAACAAGCCTTTGGTCATAAAATCCCCCCTAACAAAACTATTATTATCTACATTAGGCAGGCCTGTAGTCTGGCCCTATAGACAGACAGTCTGCCTCTCAGTCACGGAGGCATTGGAGATACACGCTGTCTCTACAACACACATTCTTCTACAACACACACACCAGGGTATGCATACATTAACACACAAACTAGTAGGTATTAACACAAACTAATATGCTCTAAATTCCATGTTTTTTTTACACTTTGACCTGAAGAATGCTGCTCAGTCCCAAAGACCTCTGGTCTCTGCTGCTTCTCTTGGTCCCTCCCTGACACTCAGCCCTGCTTTCACACAGTGTGGGAACAGGTAGCATTCAATCACCTCTAATTGGACTGTAGTACTTTCATCATGTTTTATTGTGTTCAGTATGACAGAGCATTCTAATGGGAGGTGTCTATGTGTTCAGTATGACCAAGCATTCTAATGGGAATTCTAACACATCAACATTGAGGACAAAATTAAGAAGCAGGAAAAATGGTCAAACATAAGAATTTTACTTCTTTTTTTCTCCCCGTCCTAACTCCCCTCCCGCTCAAGCCTTCAGTATACTCGCCGTTGCCAACCAGGCACACGCCAATGTGATGTCAAAATGAAGTAGATTTCGCTGGCGCGCAATGTTTTAGAGCACGCAAGCACATGTCACGCATCACTTTTTTTATTTCAGTGGGGCACGACAAAGCGGAAACAGGAAGCATGGATGAGTTTGATGGCACAGTAAACGATTCATTATAACACAGTTAATGGTTCATAATAACATAGTTAAGGGTTCATAACAACACAGTTAAGATCATCTTAGCCACTGTTGACATTTACGTCAATGCTGCTGCCAGTTCTGCCATTGTTTACCTTTTTCTTCTTCTAGTCCATTGAAATAGCAAAGTCGGTAGCCATTCCTTTCGGCAGCTCCGCAACCCCTTGGAAAGATTTGTGGGATGGCGAGGGGCGCACACATGGTCCATCCAACCAGGTCGCCCAGCCACCAATCCTTTTTTGCACTGCTCATCCACACGGAAGCCTTTAGTCAGGTCATGCACAGGATTACTTTCACCCACTATCCTTCCACAATTTAATTTACAGGCGCCTGATCTGCACACAAGGAGTCGCTGGAGAGCAACGTGGCAGGATAGAAAATCTGACTTATCTAATCCAAATCTCGGGCAGCAATATGAGCCGGCAACCGGGTCATGGGCGGCCAAGGCTCATTGAGGCGCATGGGGAGTGAAGGCTGGCCCATGTGGTCTGATCCAACAGACAAGCTACTGTAGCTACAGTTTTACTGAGAATTATATAGGGAGGAGTCGAAGTGTTCAGTAGGACAGTTGGTGTGACAGTTTCCAGTTTTATTCAAATAAACTAAACAAGGCAAACTACAACAAAATTCTATTCCTCCCTATTTTCATTCCCTCCCAATTCCTACTAACCCTGTCATGTCGACAGCTTCGCAACTCCTTGGACAGATCAGTGGGAAGGCGAGGGGCGCTCACATAGTTCATCCAACCACATGTCGCAGAGCAACAAAATACCATTCTTAGTTGCTAAACAATTGCCTGATGCTACCTGCCAAACAATACAGAAACAAGAGATAGCAAGTAAAATATACAGTAGTAACTTCAATGATGTAGTAATAATTAGCAGTCAAGAGGTGTTTATATGTGGGCTGTATATCGCAAGGGTGTAAGCAACATTGAAGCCTTTGAAGTTAAACATTTAGAGGTTAATGAAGGTGTTAGGTAGAGGTGATGGAAATGGCTGTGCCCACACACACAAACTTCCATTGAAATAATCTTTACCTTTTGAGAAGAATACCATATTTTTAGTTTTTTAGTAACATAAAAAAATTATTTGAGACTTGCATTCTGATAATTATATGCCTGGAAACACAAACTACCAGACATTGATTTAAAAACAAAAAAGACAATGGATAATTTATCAAACCTATCCAATTTGAAGGGGTTGGGTAAAATGCACAGGATTATCCGATAGGGTTCTGAATAATCGGCAACTCATACGCCCTCTTCTGGTCTTATATTGAACTGCACCCACAAGTAATTCAAAAAGAGATTATTGTACTAACATCTATGATTTGATCTGAGGTTACACAGACACCATGAGTTACAGGGTGGTTCGCACAGCTGCTTTGTAAATAGGCCACAGCTGTTATCCTGTAAAATCTAACACAACCACACACACGCTGCATTAGGACATGCAAATATAAGCACAGAAACATTGTCTGTAAAATGTGTATCACTTTAATTTATATTAAAAACGAATGCAGTACATCCTTTTAAATGATTGAATGGCACCAATGGACCAAATTGATGAATACCAAAAAGGGATTTAAATTAAAAACACCTTTTTATATGAACTCAAATACTAGTTATTTGCATTAACAGGTCAGAGTACGCATGTAATCTACTAAAATCATTACAATGAAATAGGACTTTGTAACAATCTACAGGTAGAGACTTAGTCCAGTACAGATTTTCCAATCAGGCATTCCTGCCGCAGGGTGGGACATACTCCAGACCCAGAAGAGCAAAGATCTCCTCTTCTGAATTAGCCCTTAGATACTGCCTCTGAGAGAGAGAGAGAGAGAGAGAGAGAGAGAGAGAGAGAGAGAGAGAGAGAGAGAGAGAGAGGATGAAGCCGACCAGTATTCATATTTGTT
>JACXGM010025749.1:0-15168 GCA_016801145.1 Umbra pygmaea | reverse complement strand
CTTATATACAAAATGGAGTGAGCAGGTGTGGTGAATCATGATAATTGAGTCCGGGTATGGGAACTGTAGTTCTTTGGAGGTATGACTAGGGAAACTGTAGTCCACAGGAAGTAGAACTGATGAATGGGAATTGTAGTTCTGAGCGGGATGGAATAGGGAAGTGGCAGTGTCCAGGGAAGGGGAACTGGGAATCGTTACATATAGCCAAATCACACCTGCCAAAAGGAAAGATAAAAAACAAACCATAAATGTTTACCTTGTGTTTCCTGGTTGCCATTTCAGCCCAGAAGCTTTCCATTTCAGTTTGTCCTGCAAGGTATCATTGGCATGGTCTGAAAATTTAAAAATCTCCTCACCCAGAAGGTCATCCTCCTCTGGCCCATGGTATGGGAGAAGATGGGGAAACCTATTTATGAAAGTAGAGTTACAAGTTGTTAAGTTTTAGGAATATAGGCATCAACCTGTAGCAGTTCATACGCATCTTTGAGAAGCGTGAGAGTGAAAATACCTCATCATAAAACGCAGGGAGTTTCAGCTAAGATAATAGACAATAATTAGAGAAAAAAACTAGCTAACCTTTCAACAAAGTACAGGGCATAGTTTATGTCACTTTCAGCCCTCTGCCGTACATCTACAAATATGACATGTTTGATCAGTGGATCTTCCAGTGGCAGCTTCTTAAATGTATAGTCCACAGTACTTGTAAGGAAACACAACAAAGCTTCATGGAATGAATCCACTTGCTGTGGTGTGATGTCACCCTCGTCGAGTAATCTGTTAAGTTTAGCCCTGGTTGTGAATCCAATGTTCAACTTCCTTCCTTAACTGAACCCTGTCAAAACAAATAATTTCTTTCAAGATTTAAAGTTTTAGAGAGTGAGTACTTAATTGGACGACATTTCATTGTTACATACCTAGTTTCAGCTCATCAGAATTCTCAAGGTAGTGACCGATTTTTCTCCCGTTGTCTTTCGCGGTAATGTTATCTCTTCTTCTGTCACTAACTTCTGGGTGCAGCGCATAAGATTCAGTGGCGCTCATCAGCGCCATCTATCGTCGGGGAGTTTGAAAAAGGAACAAACGAGTCTCGGCCGGATTTATTTGCGTGAGAAATTGAATGTGTGGCGTGAGTGCGTGTGAAAACCAAGGGGGTAGCTTTTCATCCGGAAGTCGAGGCTTGTATGTAGCGAGTCAGATGCTACCAGGCTATCAGCTCACGTTAGCATTCCATTCATTCCAATGAGTTTAGGGGTCACTTTGACAGCGAATAAATTGAAATCGAAAGCGTTTAAAGACTCTATTTCTCCATTGTTTATTTCTAAAGATATAGGGCTATGTATAAAAAGCTCCAATACCTTGTACCTCACGCTATGGCCCTGTATCAGCAGTTTTTGTAAACGTATGCTAGTTCCTGACTCATAACCACGTGACTTCCTGTCGCACAGTAGAGAAATTACTGTATATTCCAGTAGAAACTCGCAGACAATCGGTGGGACGTGGAGGCATACAGTCAAGGGAGAAGCCCATCGGAACAAAATATTTTTTTCTCTATTTCTACTATGGTCTCAAGTCTCTACATGAGCAAGATTCGGGAATGCTGTCTATGCAAATGGGAGCAGATTCTTCAGGCGCATCTAACATAAAAATTACCGCTTTCAGAGACGTTGCTCACATCACGTCTACGTCATCACGCTCAGCTGAGGCTGCGCAGTATGCTCGGCTATCATTTTAAAAAGTTGTTCAATTGGGCTTCAAGCTCTCTCCGTTGAAATGAATGAGATCGTTCCATCCTGTTATTAATACATCCATGGTGAAAACAGGCAAAAGCGTGTGTCACACGGCGAAAGCGTGAGAGTTGGCAGCTCTCTGAAATGTACAGGGGCAACGTAATAGATTTACAAATATAGCCTAATAACTAAACGTGCAGTTCAAACGTAAAAAACCCTAGCTAAATATGTTGGCATATAACGTAATTCAGGTTTTCAAAATAGTTTCCTGAGAACGTAATTTGGGAGTAATTCTGAGATATACGGTTGGTGCAAACAGCATTGTCAAGGACCAATAACCAATCTGTGTTGTTTGCTCTCTTTTGTTTTAAATTTAAATAATTTAATTTAACTGTTGATTTTTATTATTTTCATACACTCAATCAAAATAGATATTTAGACAGACAGTTTTTGTTTCTGCCATGTCCAGAATCTTAGGTCAGTGGACATGATGATGTCATAAATATGCTACTTAGATTATGACTTCATCTAGTGACATTTAGCGATTTTTCGATTAGGCTTTAGCTACTTTCCATTGAATATAGTTGGCAGCACTGATGCTGGCTAACTAGTTACTGAGCTAAATAGATAGCTAGACACCTGACTGAATTATTAGCAACTATTTTCCTTACTGTTTTGATCACTCATTTTTCAAGTGTCTGTTTTGTTTTTGTCTTTCTATTTCTAAAACAGATGCAGAAAATAGATAGAAAATAATATAGTAGCTAATGTAGACATTCAAAACAAGGGATTTTTGTCTGGTACCTCTGCCATCAAGCGCACACGGGAGATGAGAGCTGCTAAACATAATAGTGCATGAATGCGCAGTTGCTATTTGAGGCAAATTCAGTATGTGTAGTAAACATTTGTGATTCCACATTAAAAGGTGGGCAAACGGCATTTACATGTGGTTACCCTCCACTACACCCCTGGTTAGAAATACTTACTGTAGCTAAGTCTCTTACCTTGATTTTGGAGTTGTGAAGTTGCCATTCCTGCCTTGAAACATTGTAACATTGCCAGTCAGTCCGTGAGAATCCTGTAAACAATTCCATCGATTGACGGTTTGAATAAAAATTACTAGAATGCATTGTCAATTCAATACAGAAAGTTCACTACTCGTCCTTGAACACAATCTAACATCTGTAAAACACAGTAAAGATTTGAAATCTTATTCATTTTCATTGCCCCTGGAATTTGTTGTGTGATTGGCTTATTTTCAATCATCAAGTCCTTTTACGTTTCCCTTACGCCTTCAGCTATTTCCTGTATTTTTGCAGTGACAGTGTCAATAATGATAGAATGCATTTCAGTGTGCAACTGTTTATACTATATAGCAGGGGTGGACAATTTTTTTGCTTTAGGGCCACATTGAGTTTTGGAAACCAAGTGAAGGACGGCATACAACACTATAGCTACCCCTCACCGATAACCGCATATATACTACATCAAGTAAATGTTTAGTTTTATAACACCAATTTCTTGTTTGACCTTTAAGAATGTAATCACTACTGATTGTTTCAAGATTATTTAGCTTACTTGCTAACACTTGCAAATCAAGACAACAGCACACATGGAAAGTAATTTGAGTCAAAAAGTGTTTTTCAAATATAATGAATCCTTCAAGGTCTAAGTGGGTTGAAGTCCGCCTGACATTATGTTTATATTTTGTTCTACAGTGAAGTGCCTTATAGTTTTGGATTCAGACAACACTTCGCTATAAGATGAATAAGTCAAACCCAACCTCTTGAAACAATGATTTTCATGCATGATGTCATATAGAGCCAAAAAATACAACAACATATGTTTAATTTTTAGTTTTTTATTATAAAATACATTTAAACCATGATGGACATGACTATGAAATCCATATTAGCATGCCCCCATGTCATGGGAACCAGTGTGTAAAACTGGTTTGGGGGACATAAATAAGTCAATAAAATATTGTTTGTACATATTTGCAGGTTGATGTCATACCTCCTGGGAGATTTTTTTTACATTTAAGATGAGCTACTTTAAGATTTTTACTTAAGTAATTTTCTTATGGGTGACTTTTACTTTTACTAAAGTCACTTTTAAGATTGATATCTGTACTTTTACTTAAGTATGGAATTCTAGTACGTTTTACACCACTGACATTCGAATGATGATAAATTCAAAATATGCTTTCATCGAATTTGATCCAACAACATTACAAGGAGCGATCGTAAAAACCCTTCAGTTTGTTCAATTGCGGATGAGCTTACAAAAAGGAAGATCAGTCACTTTGTATATTTCTCTAATTACATAAATGTCCCAAAGTAAATGCCCAAAAAAATATGGATTACATTGTTTAAGGGATTGTATACACTAACATTAGAATACGTGACCACCTGGATTTGTTTGTAAAAGTTGTTTGTTTTATCTCTACCAAAAATATCATCACTTGTGTTTTGAGCCCGTAACCTCAGGTTGGAAGGCACTGCGTTATTCATTATGTTATGCGTCCTCTGTAGAAATCATTGGAAAACAGCATTTTTACTTGAGCAAAATTGGAAAACAGCATTTGTACTCCCACATTTGTGTATTGATTTAGAACATAGGTATGTATCACTATTTACTGACCACATTAGATGAGAGACATCTGTAAGCTTATTTATCATTCAAGCTACCCACTGACCATAGAGTTTTAGTCAAAGCTCAAAGTTCTTGAATTACCTTGTCAATCACTTTTAAGAAATAGGAAGAGCAGTCAAATCATCAGCCCATTTAAATTGGCAAGCTCTTCTGCAAGCAAGCATTAATTTATTCTTAAATTAATAATTTTACAAACATACAATCATACTGGTTTCTTCTTCTTTGAAATAAACTCACAAAAAATGGGTGGTCTGCGGGGCATAGGGGGCTAAGTTGCAGGACAGTTTACGTCATGATAGTCAGTGGTTGGAGCCCGACTGTATGGGTTCTCTGAATTTCCCCGTACCTCCTGCATGAGGCAGTGCAAATTGGCATAGCGCTGCCTGTGATTTGGGTTAGATAAATCAGATTATCTATTTTGCCATGTTGCTCTCCAGTGACTCCTTGTGATCAGATTGGGCACCTGTAAATTCAATTGTGGAAGTATAGTTGGTGAACGTAATCATCTTGTGCGTGATCTGACTAAAGGCTTACATATTGGAAGAACAGTGCGAACAGAATTGGCAATTGAGCAACACGTGGTTGGATGAACCATCCCGCATTTGTCCAAGGTGTTGCGGAGCTGCCGACAAGGCAGGGTTAGTAGGAATTGGAAAGAGAGGAAAATATGTATATCTCTCTCGAATTCCACCCCACCATTTTCGGAGGTAGCACACGAGATATACCATCTGGGGCATTGCTAAAAGCCCAGGAGAAATGTGTATTGAGGGGAAATTCTTCACTGCAAGTCAATTGATTTCTGAGCGAAGTGCTCTGGCACCCAGCTCAAGATGTCTTGAATGACACCCCCACATACGTGCGATTGGGGTCTGGACTCTGGAGACATGACAGTGTAAATACAAACAGTATGGAAATTAGCCTAATTCCTTTTTAAATGTTGCTGAAAGCAATCAATCTATCGTTGTGTAAAAAGCTCCTTAGTGTCTGACTAAGACCTCTGTAATCTTACAATCTGTTTCATTCAGTAATGTTCAATAGTGTGCTCGTAGTGCTTATGCTGCGTTAGTTTATACTCAAAGATCCGACTCGGAACTCAGATATGATGTCACGTCCACACTTCAAGTGTTCTATTATTTTTTCTGAGAAAAACATGGACGCCACCCGGAAAGCTGTTGTTGTGGTAGCGCTGGCCAAGTACCAGCCGCACCAAAAGCACTACATTACTTTTTTTATTATGATTATGACCCCACCTCATCAAAAAGCAGCCATTTCAACTTCTAAATTTCACTCACAACAAGACCGATTCCCATACCCACAGGCAGTGATATGGACGCAGTAATGTATTGCAGTAATATGAGAAATTAAAAATTATCATTTCAACAACCAAAGCGGTCCAAAAACAATGGAAACAATTCATGTTTACAAGTCACAGGGCGCAGCGATCTTGTATTCCTGCTCGTAATTCCTGCTCAGTCTCCTCTGAGTTCTACAAGTGGGAAAGTCGAACGTCCGAGTAAAAGGGAACGTGTGGTGCACGTTATTAGGCAACTTCTTGTCTTTCTACTCTGAGCTCCGACTCGGAAAGATAATCGAACGCAGCAATAGCTCTAAGAATCTTGATAGTGATCTGGAGACACTTTGAAACAATCTTGCAGTGTAAGTAATGCTACATTTTAAAGAACACACCTAGCCTATAATGTATAGGAAACTTAAATACATTGGAGTTTATCCTCCATTTCCAACCTGTTTAAAGAATGACATATATGCAAACATATGAATAGAAATAACTGCACAACTTAGGAGTGAGTACATTCTAATCAATTATATATCAGTCAAATTTAGTGCTGGAAATATGAAAATACAAATAATAAACCATATAAACAACCTTTACAAAGATAATCAAGGTTGTGGCAGGGGAACTATTTAGGCACTCTTTAACCTCTACATCCTGAGGGTCCCGGTACCTGGACCTTTTCGCGCATGTCACATACATCGGTTAATTACATATTGCAAAAATGTCCAAACCTGTCATGTTATATACTGCTAGAACGGCAAGGATCTCATCTGTAAATCTATCCAAACTGTTATTGCCAAAAGCAAATAATATAGATGCATGGTTTGCATAAAATTGCAACAACAAACTACCTTATTTTTGGCACTGCTGATTCTACATAAATGTGATCCATAAACAAACATTTCACAACGTAGCCACAAAAGCCAAACGGCAATCGAAAGCAACTATTCAGCCCTTCACAAAAATGCCAACCTTTTTTGTTCTAGCCCAAAAAAAGAGCAGTGAATTATAGAATCCAGCTGTTAATGGAAAATCTATAGATGTCAGATTAAACATGAATAAATATTAACAATAACTTAGTAATGACTTAGCAATTAACTTTAACAAATATATTGACTAACAATAATACTTACATAATAACTGCCTTTGTTAATATTAACAAATATTTATACATTATTAATAAGAAATACAATCTGTGTTAGTTAATATTATTTAATGCATCAATATTATTTAATGCATCAATATTAATGTACCCTTGTTAAAAAGGGTTACCATAAAAGTTAAAATACAATTTGTGACCAAACATACAGTACTGTGTAAAGGTTTTAGGCACCTGTTTTCACAGCATGGCAGGGACTGTGGGCATGTTGTGTCAGAAAGAGACTTCATAAGGTTTAGGTTCATAGACTCATTGTATAAATATGTATATTTCTGTTTATTATGAATATTTGTGTTCCTTATATTGTTGCCAGGGCATTGCTCTGTTGATTTATGTTATACACATAGGTTCTTATGTGTGCACTGTAGAATGTGTGTGTGTGTGTGTGTTATGGAGCTGTTGCGCCACACTCCTGAACACCAGTTGCACTAGATAGGTCTCATTATACAGTCATATGCAAAGGTTTAGGCACCACTGACAATTTCCATTATTTTCATTTATAAATAATTGGGTGTTTGGATCAGCAATTTCATTTTGATCTATCAAATAACTGAAGGACACAGTAATATTTCAGTAGTGAAATTAGGTTTATTGGATGAACAGAAAATGTGAAATATGCATCAAAACAGAATTAGACATTTTTTTTAGTGCATAGATTTGGGCAACCCAACAGAAATATCACATCAATATTTAGTTGAGCCTCCTTTAGCAGAAATAACAACCTCTAGACACTTCCTCTAGCCTGTAATGAGTGTCTGGATGAAGGTATTTTGGACCATTCCTCCTTGCAAAACATCTTAATTTCAGTTAGGTTTGATGGTTGCCGAGTATGGACAGCCAGCTTCAAATCACCCCACAGATTTACAATGATATTTAGGTCTGGGGACTGGGATGGCCATTCTAGTACAATGTACTTGTTCCTCTGCATACATGTTACAGTGTTTTGGGTCATTGTCATGTTGAAATATCTAGCCCTGGCATAACAAAATGGAACGTTTTGGTAAAAGCTCAACTCATCGTGTATGGAGGGGAAAGAATGCTGAGTTGCATCCAAAGAACACCATACCTACTGCGAAGCATGGGGGTGGAAACATTATGCTTTGGGCCTGTTTTTCTGCAAGGGGACCAGGACGACTGATCCGTGTCAAGGAAGGCATGAATGGGGCTATGTATTGTGAGATTTTGAGTGAAAACCTCCTTCCATCAGCAAGGCCATTGATGACGAAACGTGGCTGTGTCTTTGTAAGAAGCATTTCAAGGTCCTGCACTGGCCTAGCCAGTCACCAGATCTCAACCCCATACAAAATCTTTGGAGGGAGTTGAAAGTCCGTGTTGCCCAGCGACAGCCCCAAAACATCACTGCTCTAGAGGAGATTTGCATGGAGGAATGGCCCAAAATACCAGCAACAGTGTGTGAAAACCTTGTGAAGACTTACAGAAAATGTTTGACCTCTGTCATTGACAACAAAGGGTATATAACAAAGTATTGAGATGAACTTTTTTATTGACCGAATACTTATTTTCCACCATAATTTACCAATAAATTTATAAAAAAATCCTACAATGTAAATTCTGGATTTTTTTTCTCATTTTGTCTCTCATAGTTGAAGTGTACCTCTGATGAAAATTACAGGCCGCTCTCATCTTTTTAAGTGGGGGAACTTGCACAATTGGTGGCTGACTAAATACTTTTTTGCCCCACTGTAAAAAAAAACTGTTATTCCTACACAGCGACACTCACTCACTGTATATTGCGTGTACTCGGGGGGAGAAATAGCTGAGATTATATAGATTTAAACCTTCCCATAACAAATACCTTAACGTAGTATGATATAAACCTTCTCAGAATGAATCCTCATAGCACACTTATCGTTGTGCTAAATGGGGGAGTGAAGCATACACGCCTGGAAGACATCATAACAGGATTAACAAAACAACAAATGCTGCTAGGGCAGACTTATAAAGTTATTGCTGCTAACTGGCCAGCAGTGCTATCAGACACAATGAGAACTGACCAGCACTTTTTTCCAGAACTCTAGTGAATGGTGAAAAAATGAAGAGAACCTGGTTGACATACAAAAAGAAAAAATATATATAGTTATATTATATATATATATATACTGTTTTTCCTTTAAATTGTTCTCTGTGAAGGATTTGAAACTGAATAATGAGGAATTGAGTGACTGGAAGAATACACATGCTCATCTGAAAATCCATGAGAATAAACCGGAACACAATTTACAAATGGCAGCATAAAAAGTGATGAAAGTGCATCTTAAGAAGGGGAAGACTATAGCTCAGCAAGAGATGCCACTCCTTGAAGCTAAGAGGAGACGTTGGAGAGAGTTGCTAACATGCTGTGTGGCCATCATACAGTCTCTAGCACAGATAAACCTTGCTCTAAGGGGGTCAACAGTTCCAGTAAACCGCCAAACATAACAAGAATAAAGTTATAATATTTTTAAGAATACATTACTTTGTCATTGAACATTTTTTTCTGCCGGAGATGCTAGATTGGAAGGTTGTCATTGACGATGATAACAAAACCCATGAGCCCATGCTACATCCCAATGTCATCCAAGTACATATTTTGCTATTGTTTTGATTGAGAGACCCCAAGCAATCAAAGTACTATTCCATCATGTTAGATTGTACCCCTGAACTGTTACATTGGAAGAGACACCCAAAATAAAAGAACATTTCATGGGATTTGTTGTTGCACATGACTCTATTGGACAAACTTAGTTTAACATTGTTTTGCAGTGGTTCAAGGATTTACAAATACAATTTCATTACTGCAGAGAGCAGTCTTACGAAAATGTGGCAAACTTGAGAGGAAAGTACAAGGGTGTACAGTACAAGCCAGACTGCTTGAGAACAATCCCTGTGGGGCACACATGCAAAATTTGGTTCTAGCTGATGCTTCCAAACACTCCACAGATGCCATCAGCTACAAAATCTACAAAAGCTCTAAACACGATTTTCAGTAGCAACTCAGAGTTGGACAATCCTGAAGAACCATGTTAACATTTCTGTGAAGTCTTGGTCAGAAACCATTTGAAAAGCATGGAGGCTGTCCGGTACCAGGCTGCTGAGGTAAGGGAAGCACTGTTGGGAGTTGAGAGGGAAGACATCAGGTCCTGTTACCAAGATAGAGGTTCAGTCTTTGGCTGAAGAGGTTTGGTCATACCAATTTTTATTTGACAGTGGTCTGATATGACATCCTCTCTAACATCCAACAAGTCAGCAAGCTGATGCAGTCTGCTACAATGCAGTTGGATTTGACTGTTAAACTGCCATGAAAAAACAAAATCTTCCTTAACAGTTACATGCACACTAGTGTTGTTTCAGCACAAGCCTCAGCAAGAGAAATGTGTGAATAAATGAATGTAGAAGCTGTGTTAATGCAGAAAAGCCTGAGAAACACAAAACTGCACTTTAGATATAAAACTCCTGATGAGCCATTTTGCAGGAAAATCACATTTTTCAATATGATTGTAGACTCAGCTCTTTTATCTCTAGAAGGGAGGTATATCAATCTAAGTGGAGTGAAATTTGGAGTGATGCTGAATTGTAAACTGTCAAATCAGGAGCTAACAAACAGTGCAAAGCACTCAGCCACAACTTAAGCTACGGTGAAGAATCTTGTCTTGATGGAAGTGAATTGGCCTTTGAACCTGCCACTGCCAGATTTGCCATCAGCAAGCATGACGGCACTGGACCGCATTTCTCCATGAAAACCAGCTGACAGAAGTTTACAAACCTATCTCAGTTCCACCATGTCCCAGGAGCGCTTAAGAGGACTTGCCATAATGACCATTAATCATGAGGTCAGTGAGCACCTTTCTTATGATGAGGTGATTTAAGATTTTGCATCAAGGAAATCAAGTCCAGTTTTGAAAGAATAAAATAGCAACATTTACATTTATATTTATTATTTAATGTTTTTACTTTATATGCAAAATCTAATGCAAGTTTAACTGAGTTTGTTCAGTGCTGAACCTAAACGGTAATAATACTGTTATTTATTGTTGTTTCTTCAATATGCACACAGAGCACAATTTACAGTTGTGTTTATTAATTCATTTTTAAACATTTACAATGATATGTTAAAATGTCCTCCTTCTAATTGAGGAGAAGACTGAGGTAATTGTTTTTGGCCCAAACGAAAACTCCCAGCACCTAAACCTTGAGCTAGGGAGCTTGTCAGCTTTTAAATCTACTGGAGTACGGGTGTTCTTGTTGACCAGTCCCTAAAATTTGATAAACACATTTCATCTGAACGGCCCCTACCTTGTCTGTCTTCAAGTCTCTATTAAAAACCCACCTGTTCACACTAGCATATTAACTTCCATCTCTGGCCTTTCCTTAACTTTCTGTTTTTAGCCTACGTCTTATAATGCTTTTATTCTTTTGTTTGTGTTACTGTGTTTTTAATACTTTCCCTTTTTAAATTCAACAGTTTTGTAAAGCACTTTGGTCAGCCTAGTGGCTGTTGTAAACGTGCTATAGAAATAAAATGAACTTGAACTTGAACTATAACACTAGGGGCCCTATCTTACACCCAGCGCAATGGAGTTTTTACACAAACGCATGTATCATTCCTATCTTACACCCGACGCATATGGGACTTTTCCCTCCACAGGCGCCCGTCGGTAAATTAGGGAATGAACTTGCGTTCGTTAGGCGGTTCAGCGAAAAGAAGAGGCGTGTTCCGGCGCAAACGTTCCCTGTTGCTATCTTGCAGTCCCCGAAAACAAGTGGCGTGTTATTCATATGCTATTTTAAGGGCGCATGCTTAAACATAATGTAGCTTGTGCACAACGCGCATTCACTTTGCTCCTCTCATCTACACAAATGCAGCAGTTCTTTATTATTGCAATACATAATTAGAATGAAAAATATTACCACACGAGGAAGTCATTGTGATGTCTGAAAATGTGAAAAATAGGTATACATCTAGTGTACACATTTACTCAAATTATTCATAATGAATTATTTGCACTTATATACATCAACCTCAAGGGAACCCATTCAATCCACAAGTATACACATGTAATTTGCGATGCTAATAGTAAAATCACCCATGTCTTTACTCAGAATTACTCAGGCTCAAGCCACGACTCATTTATGGCAACTTTGCCATGATGAATCCCCCCTTGGATGGGTGGCTGTGAAGGGGACAACAGTTATCCGTTAAATGCATGGTTAATGATGACACAATTTATGATGGCAGCAAGTGCTTAAAATGCTGTTTAATCAAAAACACACACAAACACGCAGTGTAGCCTAATTGAACAAATATTTGGCATTGGCACATTGAAAATGCGCGTCAGGTGTTTGGATAGAACAGGTATACTACTCAAGTCGCAGCATTCGTTGTGGCTTTTATTTTACGCAACATTTCCATGAATCATGGATGTGTTGATGACATTAATTAGGAAATATTAGAGGACTTCAGGAGACGTGATGTTGAAATGCGTGCCAGCCACTTAAATGCCCAGAAATGCAGAACGGGAGTGGAAAGCTTATTTTACAGAAGAGTACCCAAGTAATAAAAAAGTATATTTAAATGTACTTGAAATGTATTTTATTTATCCTAAATATACTTCTAATATATTATTTTGGTATGTATTTTTTGAAAGTATACTTCAAATATACTTAAATATATTAAATACATACTTATGGTTAAACATAAGTATCCTAGAAGTATAATACTGGAGTATAATTTAAATATACTTTTTTTTACTTGGGTAATCTCGGTCTAATGTTAGACTACATTGCAAAAATATTATTATGCATTCATAACCTCGTGATTTAGTGAGAGTGAGTCCAAAACATCGGAAAGTATGCTATGTCTTGTGACATTTCTTTATTTACATTTTGTAAAAAGAAAAATCAATAGAAAATCGCCGTTATAATAGCAATCCGCCATGGAACAAGCGCGCCTGCTCTTAAAGGGAATGTGAGATGACGATCTGATTGGTTTATTGCACGTTACGCCCAAACCACACCTATGGCTAATGAAGCTACTTTAGACCTACCCATTTTAGATATGCGTCGGGCGCAAGAATCATTTATCCCGCCGGTAAAATAGCAACAGCGCCCGGGACCCTCCCACAATGTAACTTGCGTTTCGCGTTTGATACTTGCGTTTCAGATCGTTAAAATAGGGCCCTAGTTGTTTAATCTTTAGCCTAAAAGGAATACTGTAAATATTTTCCATCAAAGGCATTTTATTCACTATGAGGTGTTAAGCTTTAAATGATTCAGTCAGTTCATTAACAAGAAGATGATCTACATTCAGCCCAACCTCCCTCCATTTACCATTAAGCCTCTGAGTTGAAACCTGATGTGGACATAACACTACTTCTTCTGGGTATCACCTGGGACCTTTTTTCATTGATTGGTGTTCTTACTTTCCTCTTTCCTGAGATGCTTTCCCCTCTCCCATAGGGAGGGGGTGGTTACATAGGCCACAGGGAGCATTCAAGGACAATAAGAGCACACACAACAATTAGATAGAGTAGCTAACCAACTTCTTAACTGTTGAATTGTTGCGGTAAATTGTTCACAAGGCATAGTGTTAGAAAAGCTGAGAATAAAGCCTAAGGAATGTGTTAAGTCATAAATGTTGCAGCTTTTGTTAGCACACTGAAGTGTAACTACGATCACACTGATGTATTTATGAAGTTACAAAGCTCAGTAAGTATTTTCCAGATGATGTTTGGTTGATGAATTCTTTATGAATTTTGAATGTGTTTGGTTTGAATGCCCCATGTTTTCGTTTTGCCTTAAGTAAGAACACTCCGCTCACAGTCTCGCTGACATTTTTGTTAGATTTCTGTTGGTAAATAGCAGTAACAGAAAAGCAAATTGGACAATAGTTGTGTACTGTACATGCCTTACAATTTTGTATAACCATAGAGACGTGTATAGTAACAAAGACATGTGTAACACAGAAATAACAGTGGATTCACCCTCAGAAAGTCAAAGTCAAGTGTTGGCTATTGTGCTTCCAGAACAATGCAGCAGGAATGCAAATTAAATGTGATTTCCTTAACCTTATATAGTTTTGATCAGCTATGAACCCTGATTTGAAAGTAGAGAATAGTTTGTATTGGGGATACAGACTGAAAAGCTTGTACAGGGAAGCCAATGTTAATAGATTTTTAGGTTAAACAATACCATTGGTCATTCCAAAGAAAAATGTATCAAAACATAATTGTACCGTAATCAGGGTTGTTTATAATGAATTACATATGAAAGTGATGCTGTACATCTGATATCAAGTTGAAAACCAATTAGAAAAATCATGGAAGACATGAGTAAATGTCTAAACAAAACAATCCAAATTCCATGTCAACAAAGGTAGTCAAGAGGGACAGAAAGATTTGGAAATGCCACTTCCCCTACTCCTGTTTGCCCTGTGGGAGTTTCTATGTATCTAATGCTCCCTGACTAAGCGTTGGGGTGTCTGTCCAACTGTGCATCTCTCTCACTCACTGAGAGTGTGACAAAACATCCAAGTCCCAGTTTCACATACCCCTCTCCACTCAGCATTGAATACATGAAATATACATATACATATCTATATATATATATATTTTAATTGAGCGAACCTGAAGACGCTAATGCGAAACGTGTTGTTCGCTTAAATAAATGAAGTCAACAGTGTCCGGTAGAGTGATTTTTCTTTCATTAATATATATATATATATATATATATATATATATATATATATATATATACATACCTATACAGGTCCTTCTCAAGAAATTAGCATATTGTGATAAAGTTCATTATTTTCCATAATGTAATGAGAAAAATTAAACTTTCATACATTTTAGATTCATTGCGCACCAACTGAAATATTTCAGGACATTTATTGTTTTAATACTGATGATTTTGGCATACAGCTCATGAAAACCAAAAAAAACTCAAAGAATTAGCATATTTCATCTGACCAATAAAATAAGTTTTTGTAATACAAAAAAAAGTCAACCTTCAAATAATTATGTTCAGTTATGCACTCAATACTTGGTTGGGAATCCTTTTGCAGAAATTACTGCTTCAATAAGGCGTGGCATGGAGGCAATCAGCCTGTGGCACTGCTGAGGTGTGATGGAGGCCCAGTGTAGTGGGAAATTAATGTTTATAAGATCCAAATAGTGACTCCTTCAACAGCTGGTTTCTCATCCCTCCTGGGATGAATTAAGATTCATGGAAAGGGGGAAACCCCAATGTATGTCACACATTTTAACCTGTACTTATGTGATTTTGGTTGTGATCCACCCATAAAGGGAGTTTGGTAGTATTACTTGTAAAGGTTC
>JACXGM010025748.1:0-15170 GCA_016801145.1 Umbra pygmaea | reverse complement strand
CACAGATAAATGTGTCTGGGAGAGGGGTTGGGGCAGCATTTTTTGGTCTTGCCTAAGGCGGCAGAACGTCCAGAACCGGCCCTGCCGACACTGACCAAGTGACAACGAGTGACATCATAGGGTCATTCAGGGTCAAGACTCGCGGTCACGGGAAAATTGCCAATCGTCATAATAAATAAATAAATAAATAAATAAATAAATAACAACTGTCCTTATAATGATGCCTGATCAAGAGCGCTGTAGGCCAATTTCTTTTTATTTATTTATGTTACGTTACTTTTGATGTGTGATTTTTTTCAGCTAGCAGTGACTCTCGGGGGCCCTCTGCTGGCCACGGGGCCCTTTGCAATTGCAAAGGTCGCTTAGTGGCTGGGCCGGCTCTGAGTACATGCGTATTGCCAGGTTATTTCATTTCGTGTTCTGTGCCACGATTAAAAGCACAGTAATAGTATAGCCTAAAGTTTGTGCCTACTCCATTTATGTCCCATGTTCTTTATTGAAGTCAGGAAGCCACAGACCATTTCATTAAAAAACCTGCAAGTATTTCTTCTGCCTCTGGTCTCCCTCTCTCCACACACCCCCATGGTAAACGTGACACATTTTATCGTATTTTTTAAATATAAAATAAATAATTTGGAAGCTGGTCACTGAATGAGAAAGTAGCTCGGTTTTCACTCTGCAAAATACTATATAGTACCTTTCATCACACTTGCACTTGTAAGTGCTGTTAAGGAAGTAGAGAAATGTTTTGTTAGCACTGTTGGTGGACTGAATTCCATGTTAGTCACAGCAGCTTTGATTTTCTCTGCAGTGGAGAGTTATCTAAATTATATCCTGCTGTGTATTTACTGTACTCACGCAGGATAAATATAGGGAGGTGAGGGATGAGGAGATCTGGATGAAGTGTATTTTTTTCATTTTTTTAAAATTTTTTATCTTTATTGTATATTTAAGGTTATAATTGAATGGAACCTATGCCAAGCAACACTTGCTGCATTTGCTGTATGCTAATGAAATGCCTTAATCAATGCAAGACTGTCACTTCAAATAAGTGTGAAAATAGTTTTTGTCATGTCGGTCAGTTTGTGTTGAACTGAAATGGAGAGAATTCTGTACCTTCCAGAACTTTCTATCCTGTAACTTTGAAATCCTGTTACTAACTACTATACATGTGTGGGTGGCTTCTGTATATTGTGAAAAAGTGGTGAGGCACTTGATATATTGGTAAATGTGTCTTAATGTGCTTCATTTGAAGTAGCATGGATTTTGACAGGTTGTTTTTCTTTCAATAATAACATTTCTGAGACTGTATATGTACGCTGTAAATACAGCCATGCCCATGGTAGGGATGTGTCATTCTCAATCTGTTTCAATCTCTATTCAAGTGTAAATCTTCTCTGTTGCTTTGGTCTGTAAGGTATTTGATGCAGTATGGGTCAGCAGCAGTATTGTCAACCATTCTTAGTGTTTCTAAGATGCCCTTTGAGGATATTGATGACAGTGAGTGACTAATGCCTATTTTCCACTGCAGGGCTGACCCGGGCCAGTCCATGTCCATCACGGTATGAATGGTGTACCCATGTACAAAATTCCTGCTGGGTGTCGTACCGGGCCAACTTGGAGCAAAAAAAGTATAGTACTGTCCAGGACTGAAGCGGGCTGGTGGGTGGGGTTACAACCTGAGGGATTCAACAGCATTGCTTTTGTGTGTAACAAAACACTACATAGTGTAGGGAATGTTTATCTTATAGGATTCACATTTTTAAAATCAAGAAATATGTTTATTTAGCTCTATAAGCGTGTTTCTGGAAGAGGAAGTAGCCTTCTCACCAGCTGTCATGGTTTGGTGATGTTGTGGTGAGGAGAGAGACTCAGGGAGTAGATGGCAGATGGAAACAACTATAGTTTATTTGATGATCTGGAAACATACAGTGGCAGGCTGCAGGATTCGCCTATAGCGATTGGCACATGAGTATACTTATATAGCTAATTAAACTACACTGCTCTCATTAGTGGCAATAAAAGCTTCACGTGCTCTCAACAGTGGCACGGGAAATTAACAGCTAATATTATAAGTATAGAGCATACACATCACGTTTCGATGTAGCTCCCGGAATTTTCTTACACACCGTAACGTCAAACACAAACAGAATACCAATGAACGACACCTCTCTCTAGTCTGAGCAGCTTATATGCAAACAGCTAAGCTAACTAATAGAACACGGCTATACGTAATCCTTAATCAAACCAATCTACAAGATACCAGCCTCCCCTAACCTAAACCCTATCGTAGCAACAACCCAAACTAGAGAGAGGTTTCACAAATACTTAGGGACATTTTACTTATATAACGGAAAACTACAATGCAATGCATTTGAATAAAGACACAAATACACAAATATAAACAGAAAACAAATAATACATATAAATTAGTCCAGTTCTCAGCCCACACTGGGCTGGTTGTCACATCAGCAAAATTGTACACCCTTATTCGCAGCCTTAAAAACATTACCAGCCCTTTTTCTGTGAATTAAGCCAAACCCATTCATAAAACTCAACCCTGGTAACATAACCCTGACAGAACGTAGCACCGTGCAGGGTCATGCCGCTCCATGTCGTACTAGAGATCTGGTCAGTTGAAAAGCGGCTTAAGTGTTCCCCCTGGTTCCTTTTGAGGTTTGTGTGTCAATGTTCTGCTGTTGTCAGGTTTGGAGAGCATTAATAAGAGCTAGAGAAGTTAAATTTTCAATGTATATGTAATCCATGACTGACCACATTTTGGGGCCTATTTTAACGATCTAAGCGCACGGCGTGAAGGGCATGTCCAAATCCACTTTTGCTAGTTTGACTGCGGAAAATGCCGGGCACATGGTTTAAAAGGATTGTACTAAGTGTCTGCATTAATTCATAGGTGTGTTTTGGGCGTAACATGCAATAAACCAATCAGAGTGTCATCTCCCATTCCCTTTAAGGGCCAGGTGCATTTGTATGTTGGCACATTGATGTCAGATTGGCATCATAATATTTTTATTTTTAATATTTTGCATATTTGTGTGCTGCTGCACTTCCCTGTATGTGTATAACAAGCACAGTGTGCATGCGCTATGCATACGCCTAGGTACATTTTACTAATTTGCTGTTAAAATAACAATGACTTCAGACCAGCGATAACTGTCTGATGCCTCTAGAACACACCTCCCTGTAAGACCAGCACGCCCATGGGCGCAAAGATGGGCGCAGGTGCATTTGCTATTTAAACGACTCGGGCACTTGACAACTGCGTCAGACTTAAACTAGCAAAGACACTTGCGTTCGTGCTTAGCGCTGCGTAGCGCCGGGTGCAAGATAGGGCCTATAGTGTTGTTGCATATTCATTATTGAGAGTCATTCTGTGTTCATTATTACCATCCGCACCTATACCGCGTTAAAGTATAATAGGGGATTATGGATGTGTCAGTATTGTTCGTTATGGTCATCAGCTATGCCAGTAGGCATTCTGGTCCTTTCCAACAAAAACATCAATTGCAAGCACTCCTGCATTCTGCCTCATTCTTCCTTTTCAACAACAGCACCTTGTGACAGAACCGTTGATACAAGGCAGGATGGATTCATGCTTTTATAGTGTTTACGCCAAATTCTGACCCTTCTATCTTAATGTTGAAACAGAAATTGAGACTCATCAGACCAAGCATGTTTTTCCAATCTTCAATTGTCCAATTTTGGTGGGCCTGTGCAAATTGTAGTCTCACTTTGCTGTTTGCTGACAGGAGTTGCACCCGGTGTGGTCTTCTGCTGTTGTAGCCCATCTACTTCAAGGTTCAAGATGTTGTGCATTCAGAAATGCTCTTCTGCATACCTTGGTTGTAACGAGTGGTTATCTGAGTTACTGTTGCCTTTCTATCATCTTGAACCATTCTGGCCAGTCTCCTCCAACCTCTGCCATCAACAAGGCATTTTCACCCAGAGAACTGCCACTCATGGTGATATTTTTCAGACTATTTTCTGTAAACCCTAGAGATGGTTGTGCGGAAAATCCCAGTAGATAAGCACTTTCTGAAATATTCAAATCAGCCCATCTGGCACCAACAACCATGGCACATTCATTCTAACCATGTTGCTAGACATATACAATTAGCATATGAATAAGTTATATATATAAATTAAAATAAACTGCACTGATATTTAAGTGCTGAAAACATACAATGTTTAGCTTTGTAAAGATTGCATTTTCTGCTCAAATCTGTGTTCAGCAGATAGCTGTTGAGGTTCCGAATGGGGAAAAGGAATGTCAGGATGGCAAAACTGTAGCAGGGAGACAGGGAATTTTGCCAAATGCTTTTTTTAATAGTTGTTGGAGGAAGAAAGTAGGCTACTGTATTTTAATTGAACCATGCACTATGTACTTTTAGAAAAATCAAAATCTATGTTTTATCATGATGGTATAGATGGATTGATGAGTTCTAGGCAAGCATGTCTTGGGGGTACAGCAAAAAAATATATATGGTATTTTTACTTTATTGGGCCAATACTTATGGAGCACCTGTCTTTTTAATTTTAATATTTTATTTATTGATTAGATTTTTTCCCATTTTTTTCCTCCTCCCAATTTGTCTTGTCCAATTCCCACTAACCCTGCCTTGTTGGCAGCTCCGCAACTCCTTGGACAGATCTGTGAGATCATGGTTCATCCAACCATATGTTGCAGAGATGCCAATTCTTTTCGCACTGCTCATCCAACACGGAAACCTTTAGTCAGATTATCTGCGGGAAAATTATGCTCACCAAATATACTATTTACACGCACCTGATCTGCACACAAGGAGTTGCTGGAGAGCAACATGGCAAGGTAAATAATTCAACTTATCTATCTAAAATCCTGGGCAGCACTTTGCCAATTTGCTATCATGATGTAACTTGTCCTGCAAGGCAGCAACTTAGCCCATTATGCCACACTTTACCTGTTCACCTTGTCTCTGCTTATTACACTCCTGTCAATACAAAAGATAGAAATACCCTCCACCCCAAAAAACATGCTCCATATCCATCTGTATTACATGTAGTTTTAAAAACATGTGGTATTGTCAGGTTCAGCCCAGTATGGTCTGGCGTGGGCATATGTACTCCGATACGGACTAATTTAGAATATGTGAATTATTGTTTATATCTGTGTATTTGTGTTATTTAATGATCCAGTCTAAGGCACTTTTGGTTTATGTTTAGGGGTTGTGTTATTTCTAAGTGTTTTTTTAGGTGTGCACCACTCCCTGTTCTACTGATTGCCTATTCAGGTTGATTGAGAGACCGGTTGGGTCTAATTAGTAATTGCTTCCAGGCTGTCTCCTTTCTTCCTTATTTGGTGCTCAGTAGAACAGAGAGTGGCGTGAGTCATTGATGATCTGTACCTGAGGGTTGCTGTCCGTCCAGGAGGTAATGTGTAGTTGTGACAAGAGATCAATTTTGTGTGAACATATATGCGTACGTGTATGTGTTGGTAGCCTCAGCATCTATGCCACTGCGAGAGCATAGTAGATTGAAATATCCGTTGTGCCTCCTGTACAGTATGTATCAGTAGAGTTTATGTGTACGCTCCGAGTCAGTCCTTGCCTGTAAATAGTATAGTATTCGCTAGATACATATATTCATTGTGCTGTTTGCAATACATGTCACCTGCAACTACCTGTGGCTGTTTTACCTGTTCTGGACAAACCCATTGTAAATTCAACTGTATCGTACCTTAACTAGAATGGCTTGCACTTTCTAGAAACTGCAGTGATTGCATTGCAGTAGTGGTGTGTGATGCAAAGCACATCTGTGTCAATTATTACAGACTATTTATTTGGAAAAATGACTCATTTACAGAGGGGGAAAAACAGGTAAGTAAATTAAGCCATACTTTTTTTTATGTTAATAAACAATGAATGTTTTACACAGAGTTGAAATGTTTTACTCTAATAATAAGAGCCTCAGATGAATATGCTCAGGCCTACATGGAAACTTTGAAGGAAAATTTCAGTACCCTGGTGATTTAACTGAACTCTGTCCCTACGGAAAATATTCAGATTGTGCTCCATATTGCTATGTCTAATTCTACCCATGCCTCTTTCTAAAATATAATGTAAAAAAAACTAAAAGCCAGCTATGGCACGTTCAACAGCATAATCGCTATGTCTTGCTTGGCGTCGTTAGACTTCGCTGCAGTATGTCTGAAAACACCATCATAGTTTTAGGGTACATTTGAGGTATCCAACTAAGATCTGTCCTCATGTTGTTCATTAATTTACAAGCAAAAAATTTCTGCCAAGACGGATGACCATGACCAAGTATTATAGACGTTTTGTATGCAGTCTAACTTTCTTGGAAGTGTGGTTAGACCACTATTTATTGTTAATGCGTTAAGTATACATGTATAATAATGGTAAACTTTGTTTTCGTTTTGAACTACCTGTCACAACAACTCCTGTGTTGTACTGCAACTTATTAGACATAGACTCCAAATAATGACACCTGATCTCGTATTTTTGGTCAGTATCGGACACATTTCCGATGTTTTGTTTCCAGTTGAGCAAAAACACTGCAGGGAGTTGAACCCCATTCCAACAAGGTGGAAAAACCACTACCAGTGCCTTTTGCCTTTTTTGTGGTCTAATCAATAAAGTGCAAGAGAGTACATCACATATTTTGATTTACATATTATTTTAAATTAAGAAAATGAAACATAGTCCTGGTCCACGTGGCATAGTGGGCTAAGTCGCTGCATTGCAGGACAGAGTATGTCATTGGTTCGAGCCTGACTATGGGTTCTCTGACTTTCCCCGGACCTCCTGCACGAGGCAGCAAAATTGGCATAGTGCTGCATGGGACTTGGGTTAAATAAATCAGATTGTCTATCCTGCCTCTTTGCTCTCGAGCAACTCCTTGTGTCTAAATTGGGTGCCTGTAAATTCAATCGCGGAAGTATGGTTGGTTTATGTAATCATCCCATGCATGATCTGACTAAAGGCTTCCCTGTTGGATGAGCGGTGCAAAAAGACTGGGCGACATGTCTGCGATTGAGTTGGTCAAGTGCTGCACACACCTCCTTTTATGTGAAAGCGCTCGTCACTAAATTGGAAAAACATGGGTTGATTTAACAAATTGTTAACCACCGTCATGATATCTCTTATTCGGATTGAATAAAACAATGTACTTCACTTGATCCAATAGCCAAATCCTAGTATAGACAGACACCTAGTGGTCAAATGATTCAATGACACAGTAGAGGGTCTAAATCTTTCCTACATTTATTCTAATGGGAAAATGAATCGCTTATAAATGGCAATTCAAAAATAACTAGTGGACCGATCAATTATAAATTGCACATTACCATTTTGTTAGCCATACTCATTATGTTAACTATTCTAGTGTTATTTTTGCACTGCCACTTTACATTACAACTAATCTACCTCTATCCTAGATCCTTTTTGCACTGACTGTAAAACATTTTAATACCTGAATATGTGTACTTTGTGTGTCTTAAATTCTACAGGTATGTTGCCTTGCATCTTGCGCTTTGTCTTGGCCAGGTCATGATTGGAAATAAGCAGTTGTTCTCAATCTGCCTACCTGGTTAAATTTCATCCCACTTAAATCCGACTACTCCATACAGCCTCTTCTAGACTGTTTGAAAGAAATTAAAATCTGGATGGCTAACAATTTTCTTCAGTAAAATAATATCAAAACTGAAGTTATTGTTTTTGGCCTTTCAAAATCTCAAAATTCCATCCCTGTCAACCTTGGTCCCCTTGCCCCCTATGTTTAATCCCAGGGACGTAATCTGGGTGTTATTTTGGACTCCCATTTTAGCCTGGACAAACAAATATCATCTATTGTAAAGACCAGTTTTTATCAATTAAGAATAATTTCCAAACTCAAGCCTCTTCTGTCATACAATGATCTGGAAAAAGTCATCCATGCCTTCTTAACTTCCCGCCTAGACTACTGTAATTCTCTCTACATTCGTCTCCCTCTGACACTGGTGGCACAGCTTCAAATGGTCCAAAATGCAGCGGCTAGTCTGCTCACGAACACAAAAAAGCATTAACATATTACACCTGTCCTAGCCTTCTTGCACTGGCTTCCAGAACCAACTACCATATGACATCAGTAATGCCTCCTCAATTACAATATTCAAAACCGGGCAAAAAAATGGAAAAGATGTAAAGATTATTGTCTTACCCTACTATATCTGTAATTAAGTGTCTGTCTCTTGATGTCATCTTATCTTAAATCACAGATTTCCATGTCGTTTTATTCTGTGGCTCTTGTGTTATGTACAGCACTTTGGTCAGTGCGAGCTGTGTTTAAATGTGCTATAAACATACATTTTACTTACTTACTTACTTAAATAAAAAATAATAATATAAAAGAAAATAAAATAATTGGTTGGCTTTGTGACATGCTTTGATGAACAACCTTCACCATCCCGCATCTGTCTAAGGAATTGCAGAGTTGCCTACAAGGCAGGTTTAGAGGTAATTGGACCAAAAAAAAATAGTTATTGTACGATAACATTCAAACAGATAAAAAAACACACTCAATGCAAAAATATATATTTAAATAATAATAATAATAATACATGTAATACATATCTAACACATCAACTCTGAGAACAAAAATTAAGAAAAATGGGCAAGTGCAAGGATTTGACCGACACTGAAATGCTAAATAGTAATATCTGAAATGAGGCAAAGCGATGCTGCCCAATTTTTTTGGCCGGGTTAAGGTACAAAAACTAATTTTGGGCCTTTTTTATTCCAAATGAAAGTCTTTAAAAATATATATACCAGAATAACAGAATATTCAAAAGGAATAGGTTATGAGGGTGAATGTGTTTTGGCCATAGTATTTAAAGGCAGTAGGGTAGATTTAGACCAGTTAATCTTGTACTCTGAAAAGAATAAAAACGATTAAAAAGTATTTAGAATTTGAGGGACAGAATTAGCAATATCAGATAACAAAATGTCATTCGCATAAAGTGATATGCAGTGCGTTGTCTCTTTAATCACAACAGGTGATATATTATGATTTTCCCTAACAGCCTGTGTTAAAGATTCTAGGGAAAGTGCAAATAGGCTATAGGAGAGACAGGGCAGACTTGCTTAGTGCTCCTATATAATTCAAACTTGGGTGGACTAGGACACAATGTTTGAACACATGCAGTAGGAGAAGAGTAAAGAGTATGGACCATATAAATAAACAATGGTCCAAAACCAAACCTCTTCAATAATTTTTTTTATTTAAAAATAAATGTTTAAAAGTGTACAGTATTTATCTGAAGTGTATTTTCCCTGAGGTTAGTGGTTCCATGCAAGTGGCTGTATTCTTCCCACTCTTGTCCTGTAGCCTGTTTTGACACATCTATTCAGAGTGGCAGGCCAGATGATAGGATAGCCAGCTAATTGCTTTTCTAACTTTAACAGACCTATTCCTTAGCAGTGAACAATGCCCAAACTTCCCTCAGCGTTAAATCATGCTTGCTGCCTGATTGTCTTACCATTTTCCTATTCTGAAGGTGCACAATTTATGTAGATGAATGATTCAACGCAACCCTAAACTATAACAGACAAGTGATGGACCTTCAAATTACTTGACTGTACTCTTCATTTTGTCCTGATACTTGCATATACGCTGGTGAAAAACAGGAGATGAAGCTGTGTAAACTTTGAAGAATTACCCACATTTTGTTGAAAACTTCTACATGATAGACCACAGAGAATCATTAGAAGTGTCACCCACATAGGAGTGAGTTGTAATTGTCTTCTTTTCTTATTTGGTTTATGTCTGTTGTTAAAAACCATGATATCTAGTCACTAATGACTCCATATAACAATGTGTTGGTTAGTTTACCATATGAGTAGTCACTAATAACTTCCTCTGACATTGTGATGTACTACCATAAGAGTTTTTACTAATGACTCCACATGACAGTGTGTAGTATTACCATAGGCGGTCCTTCCATAAAAATGCTAAGTTTGATTATGTTGCATGTTTTCTTAAAAATCAGATGGAATATGCAGGATATTTATGCAATTTTATGCAATGAACTTGCAAAAATATGCAGACTTTGGCTGATTATGCATTGAATTATGCAATTGCATAATCACATTTTTTTGGAGGGACTGCATAGGAGTACTATATGTACTAAATACTCCACATAAGAATCACTCCCCTGTAAAATAATCATATTTTGTTGCTCTGCAGCCTGAAATGTAAACGGACAGACACAGTTTTTATTTCATTTAGCTGTATGTACAACTCATAACTGTCACGCTTAGGTGTTGTGTGGTATAGAGGAGGGAGATTGAAGGCACGAGGTGACATGTTGTTTTGGTTCTTTATTTCTTCTCCAGTGGAAATATAAATATCAATTATTTAGATCTACAAGTAACCTGTTTACACTAAGCTAAACCCTATCCTAGCAGGGCCAAACTGGGAGAGAGGTGTCACAGAAATTAAAGGTACATACACATAATTGTAAAGGGAACTGAAACACCATGCAAAGCATTGACTATATTTAAAGAACACAAATTAAACAGAAAATATACAATATATTTAAGGAGTCCATGTTCTCAGTCTCTGGACGCCAGCCCTCACCAGGCTGGGATTGACAATAACACCCAAGTGAAAGATATAATACCAACTTGTCAGAAAAGAAAATTACAAATATAAAACAGCATCACTGAGTTGGAAAAAGAATCACCCCCTCCTAAAAATGACTTGTAAACCCAACCAGGTGTAGTTTATCACCTTCTCAATAGCACACAAAACCAATTGACTTTATGGATGGCAAGGCATTTTCAAAAGATCTATGGGATAAAGTTGTGCTCAGGCACAAGTCAGAAGATGGATACAAAAAAAATTCAAAGGCTTTATCAGTGCCTAGAAGCACAGTGAAGTCCATTATTAAGAAGTGGAAGGTATTTGGTACAACACAGACTCTCCCTGGGTCAGGATGTTGCTCCAAACTGGATAAAAGAGTCAGGAGGAAACTGGTCAGAGAGGCTACCAAGAGGCCTACAGCAACTCTAAAGCAGTTGCAGGAACTCATGACAAAGAGTGGTCATTGTGTGCATGTGACAACAATATCACAAATTCTCCACAAATGTGGCTTGTATGGGAGGGTTGCAAAAAAGCCACTCCTCAAGAAAGGCCACATGCAGTCACGACTGAGCTTTGCCAAAACGAACCTTAAAGATTCTAAGGCCATGTGGAAAAAGATGTTATGGTCAAATGAGACTAAAACAAAAACTGTGTCTGTCTTCATTTCAGGCTGCAAAATTTTCAGGTGATTCTTTTCTATACCCACTGTAACATTTTGCTGTATTACCATTGGATTATTTGTTAATGACTCCACATGACAGTTTGCTGTATTACCATAGAATTATTCACTTATGAATCCACATTGCAGTTTTCTGTATTACCATAAGAATACTTACTAATGACTACACGTGACAGTGTGCTGTATTACCATAGGAGTATTCACTAGGGGTGTAACGGTACATCTAACCCCCGGTATGGTACCTATTGTGGTTTGAGTGTCACTGTCACTGTCGATGGTATACTTATAACCAGCTACGACATGACTCAGCGATTGCATATGCTCATATAGACGACAAAAGTTCATGGGGCGCCAACCTTGTTTTGAGATAAATGTTTTTTATTTGCGATGTCTTTGATAAGTATTACCCACAATCCTAAACATTCCCACAATCCCAACGGTGATGCCTCTGATTGGTGGAACTCCATGATGTCATGGAGACAAACTCGCGGTTACCATGGAAATGTTTACTGAGCTCTGTGTTTCCAACTTTGGCAGGCTGCCCGACTCTGCGCCTGTGTCGTAGCAAAAAATATGGATAGTTGGAGAACTATAAATACATTTACTGAGCTGTAGATTACATGATATTTCTAGGATGACATTGTGTAAGTGAAGTTAGCTAAAGTTAGGTCATTTAAAGTAATGTAAATTGGAAAGATAACACTCGCAATGGTTTATGGGATGAGAAGTTCCCTCGCTAAGAAAATAAAATATGTACAGTCTTGTACCTTTTACTTTTTTTAATTTTCTGTAATTTTTTTTCTTCTCAAAATGATATTTTGTATGCGTATGAGTCACGTCGTAGCTGGTTAGCCTAAGGCAGGTGTCCTCAGACCCTTCCATGGAGGGCCTAGTGTATGCTGGTTTTTGGTCTTTCCCTTCAGTTAGAGCCAAATTAGGACCTAGACTGCCAGGTGAGGGGAGATCCTAACCAATTAGTGAGCTACTCCATCAGGCTTGTATAAGGTAAAAGTGAAAACCTGCATACACTAGGCCCTCCATGGAAGGGTTTGAGGACCCCTGGCCTAAAGCATGGTCTAAAACTCTTTATATGTGGATTTTTCCAGAAGTCAATGGGAGAAATGAATTGGAAATTTACTTCTGGAACCCAAGCTCTCTCGGACAAGGGGCGGGACTGTTGAGGTCTACACTCACCTAAAGGATTATTAGGAACACCCGGTCAATTTCTCATTAATGCAATTGTCTACTCAACCAATCACATGGCAGTTGCTTCAATGCATTTAGGGGTGTGGTCCTGGTCAAGACAATCTCCTGAACTCCAAACTGAATGTCAGAATGGGAAAGAATGGTGATTTAAGCAATTTTGAGCGTGGCATGGTTGTTGGTGCCAGACGGGCCGGTTTGAGTATTTCACAATCTGCTCAGTTACTGGGAATTTCACGCACAACCATTTCTAGGGTTTACAAAGAATGGTGTGAAAAGGGAAAACCAGCCAGTATGCGGCAGTCCTGTGGGCGAAAATGCCTTGTTGATGATAGAGGTCAGAGAAGAATGGGCCGTCTGCTTCAAGCTGATAGAAGGGCAACTTTGAGTGAAATAACCACTCGTTACAAACGAGGTATGCAGCAAAGCATTTGTGAAGCCACAACATGCACAACCTTGAGGCGGATGGGCTACAACAGCAGAAGACCTCACTGGGTACCACTCATCTCCACTACAAATAGGAAAAAGAGGCTACTGGACAGTTGAACACTGGAAAATGTTTGCCTGGTCGGATGACATACAGATGGTAGAGTCAGAATTTGGCGTAAACAGAATGAGAACATGGATCCATCATGCCTTGTTACCACTGTGCAGGCTGCTGGTGGGGGTGTAATGATGTGGGGGATGTTTTCTTGGCACACTTTAGGCCCCTTAGTGCCAATTGGGCATAGTGTTAATGCCACGGCCTACCTGAGCATTGTTTCTGAGCATGTCCATCCCTTTATGGCCACCATGTACCCATCCTCTGATGGCTACCTCCAGCAGGATAATGCACCATGTTACAAAGCTTGAATCATTTCAAATTGGTTTCTTGAACATGACAATGAGTTCACTTTACTAAAATGGCCCCCACATTCACCAGATCTCAACCCAATACAGCATCTTTGGGATGTGGTGGAACGGGAGCTTCGTGCCCTGGAATTACATCCCACAAATATTCATCAATTGCAAGATGCTATCCTGTCAATATGGGCCAACATTTCTAAGGAATGTTGAATTCAGCACCTTGTTGAATCAATGCCACGTAGAATTAAGGCAGTTCTGAAGGCGAAAGGGTGTCAAACACAGTATTAGTATGGTGTTCCTAATAATCTTTTAGGAAGTGTATATGGACAAAGTAACATTGTGAAGCCTGCAATCAACTTAACATTTATTTATTATACATGCATTGCCACATAGCTAAATGTCTTACTTTCCATATGTTGTGCCCTGGAAAATAGACATTCATATTTATGTAGCCCGGCCAAGTAATTTGTTTGAAGGAAAGGAATATTTAATATAATGCATATAAATAAGTTTACTTATTTACTGTAATAACAGTTTTTTCAATTGAGATGTATATTTGGGAAAATCATGCACTGTCTCTTTAAAATTACTGTGAAAAGTGAGAGAGTGCATTTTAGAGATCAATGTTTTTTTGTTGTCAGAGAATCTGAGCTGGGTAGAACTATAAACATGTCTTATTAATTTTTGTTTTAATTGAACCAGGGCATATTTAAAATTATAAAAGAACAAAGACTCTCTGAAGTTGACTGAGTAATTTTAAGGGTGTAACATATACGAGCAAAACAATTGTTTCCTGACACGTAAAGAAAATTGTTTCAGGAAATGTGCACGTCATGTTATCTTAAATGCTTTCTGTACATACAATAATAATAACAGGCAAGACTGACCTTTAGCAATATTAGAGTCTAGTTTTGTCTGTAGATAAATCTGAGAATTTTCTCATGATGATTCATCACCACCAGTCACCATTGTAGGTCTAGCACTCTCGTTACACTAACAAAGTTGGAAAAGTTTCAATCATTACAATGTTCATTACGATGTGAGCAGAGGCTCATAAATATAATGATTTTTTAAAGAGTTATTAACAATACAGTTGCTATAGCCATTTATTTATAATTTCATGTTCTATGTATTCGGATTCATGTGCGAACCCGCAAATAGCATTCTGTACCATACTGTACGGTTACGTACCTGTGTACCGTTACAGCTCTAGTATTCACTAATGACTCCACATGACAGTGTGCTTTTTTACCATAGGAGTATTTACTAATTACTCCACATGACATTGTGTTTTTTTACAGTAGGAGTATTTACTAATTACTCCACATGACAGTGTGCTCTATTACCACAAGAGTATTCACTAATGACACCACATGACAGTGTGCTTTATTACCATAGGAGTATTCACTAATGAAACCATATGACAGTGTGCTTTATTACCACAAGAGTATTCACTAATGACACCACATGACATTGTGCTTTTTTACCACAGGAGTATTTAATAATGACACCACATGACAGTGTGCTTTATTACCACAAGAGTATTCACTAATGACACCACATGACAGTGTGCTTTATTACCATAGGAGTATTCACTAATGACACCACATGACAGTGTGCTTTATTACCACAAGAGTATTCACTAATGACACCACATGACAGTGTGCTTTATTACCACAAGAGTATTCACTAACGACACCACATGACAGTGTTCTTTATTACCATAGGGGTATTCACTAATGACACCACATGACAGTGTGCTTTATTACCACAAGAGTATTCACTAACGACACCACATGACAGT